>PVJS01054160.1:0-13056 GCA_004027185.1 Glis glis
CTGTGTTCATAAATTGGAAGAATCCATATTGTTAAAATATTTATGCTACCAAAAGCGATTTATAGGTTTATTGTGGGAAACTGTTCTAAGTCTAGAAAATATTGGTTACAGGACTGATGAGCTTCTTGCTTGCTTTTGCAGAAGGCTGCCTTTTGTGAGGGAAATGAAGGCAGTTGCCTCGATACATGTACTCTGCTCTCTAAGCCATTTCACATTGTTCTGTAATTGTTTTGGCTTATTTTGCTGAAGGACAGAAGGCCACCCTAAGTAGAAACCTGAAGGCAGCAATTTCCGACGCCCTTGCAAAACAGACAGACAGAAACTTACCTTCTAAAACATTCCTAACACAATGCCCTACTTCTATAGTTAGACACAAACAAGAACTTGATGACCTGATCATAACCTTATAAACGTGAAATAAAAGGCAAAGCTGAGTTTCGTTCCAGGAATTGGCACTCTTGCCTTCTTTCCTGTCACTTCTTCGAGACCAGAAATAAATTTTCAAAGGTATTCTTTCTATGTGTCATCCTGAGCACTGCTGGTACAGAGCCCAGCAGTTTATTGCTATACCTAACAATATACAAATGACGTTATTCACAGAGCAAGGAAAGACAATTCTAACATTTATATAGAGCTACAAAAAATCCCAAATAGTAAAAAACATTTTGAATAAAAAGAACATGGCTTTTTAGTTCTTTATATAGTTTAGATATTAGTCCTCCATCAGAGGAGTAGCTGGTAACAATTTTCTCCCATTCTGTAGGGTCTCTCTTCAGACTCTTAATTATATCCTTTGCTGTGCAGAAAATTTTTAATTTGATAGAATACCATTGATTCTCAGTTTTATTTCCTGGGATTTGGATATCTCGTTGAGGAAGTCTCTATCAGTGCCTGGGTTGGAGAGTTGTTCCTATGCTCTCTTCTAGTAACTGCAAAGTTTCTGGTTTATTCTGGGTCTTTGATTCATCTTGAGTTGACTTTCATGCAGGGTGGAAGATGAGGGTATATTTTCATTTTTCTACATATGGCTATCCAGGTTTCCCAACATCATTTGTTGAAAAGGCTGTCATTTCTCCAGCATATGTTTTTGGCGTCTTTGTAAAAAATCAACTGGCTATAAGTGTGAGGATTTTTCTCTGTATATTCTATTCTGTTCCACTATTATATGCATCTGTCTTTGCAAATACCATACAGTTTTCATTGCTATAGCTATGTAGTATAGTTTGAAATCAGGGATTGTGATGTCTCCTGCAATTTTTTTTTTTGGTATTAGGGATTGAACCCAGGAGCATTCTACCTCTGAGCTACAACTCCAGCCCTGTTTTATTTTTTATTTTAAAACATGGATGGCCGGGCATGGTGGTGCACACTTGTAATCCCAGTACTTGGGAGGCGGAGACCGGAGGATCCGGGTTCACAGCCAGCCTCAGCTACTTAGCGAGGCCCTCTGCAACTTCGTGAGACCCGGTTTCAAAATAAAGTATAAAAAATAGGGCCGGGGGTATAGCTCGGAGGTAAAATGCCCTGGGTTCAATCCCTGGTACTGAAAAAAAAAACATGGACCCACTATGTTGCTGAGGACCTTGCTAAATTGCTGAGGCTGGCCTCTAACCTGCAATCCTCCTGTCTCAGCCTCCCAAGTACTGAGACTACAGGCATGTGCCACCACACCAGGCTGTCTCCTGTAAGGTTCTTCTTGCTCAGGATTGCTTTGGCTATCCTGGGTCTTTTTTCCTTCTACATACATTTTGTGACTGTTTTTTCTAGCTCTGTGAAGAATGACATTGGTATTTTAATAGGGATTGCATTGAACCTGTAGATTGCTTTTAGTACTATGGCCATTTTAACAACATTTATTCTGTTTATCCAAGAACGTAAGAAGTCTTTCCATTTTCTATGGTCTTCTTAAATTTGTTTCTTAAGAGTTCTGTAATTTTCATTGTAGAGGTCTTTTACCTCCTTGGTTAGATTTATTCCTAATTATTTTATTTTCTGAGGCTATTGTGAATGGAATTGTTTTCCAGATTTTTCAGTGGATTTGTGGTTGGCGTAAAGAAAAGCTATTGCTTTTTGTAAGCTGACTTTTGTACCCTGCTACTTTTTTGAATATGTGTATTCACTCGAGAAGTATTCTGGTTGAGTTTTTTGGGTCTTCAAATGAAATCATATGCAAACAGAGATACTTTTACTTATTTCCCTATTTGTATCTCTTTAATTCCCTTCTCTTGCCAAATTGCTATGGCTAAGATTTCAAGAATTACATTGAATGAGAGTGGTGATTAGTGGGAATCCTTGCCTTGTTTCTGATCTTAGAGGAAATGCTTCAGTTTTCTCCATTCAGAATAATGTTGGCATTGCTTTTATTGTATATTGCCTTTATAATGTTGATACAAGTTCCTTCTATTCCTAATTTCTTCAGTGTTTTGACATAAATGGCTGTTGGATTTTGTCAAATGCCTTTTAAGCATCTATTGATATGATGATCATGTGGTTTTGTCATTGGTTCTATTTATGTGATGTATTATGTTTATTGACGTATGTACATTGAACCAACCTTGCATCCCTGGAATGAAAACAACTTGGCCATGGTGTACAATCTTGTTGATCTGGGTTTGAATGCAAATTGCTAGAATTTAAGGACTTTTGTATCTTTGTTCATCAAGGATATTTGTCTGTGATTTTCTTTCCTTGAGGATTCTTTATTTGGTTTTGATATTAAGATGATGCTGACTTCATAGAATGAGCCTGGGAGAATTCCATCTCTCTATATTTCCTGAAATAATTTGAGAAGCATTGGACTTATTTCCTCTTTGTAGGTCTTGTAGAATTCAGCTGGGAATCCATCTGGTCCTGGGCTTTTCTTTGTTGGAAGGCTTTTTATTCCTTCTTGAATTTCTTTTTTGTTTGTTTGTTATTGGTCTGCATAGGTTTTCTATATCCTTTTAGTTTAATTTAGTTATGTTGTATGCATCTAGAAATTTGTCAAATTCTTCTAAACAGAACTTAACACCCAAAACCAAATAATTCAATTAAAAATGGGCTACTGAAATTAATAAAAACTTCTCAAAAGAAGAAATACAAATGGCCAAAAAATATTTTAAAATATTTAACATCATTAGCAATAAGGAAAATGCAAATTAAAATGACACTGTGATTCCATCTAACTCCAATTAGAATGGCAATCATCAAGAATACAATCTATAATAAATGCTTCCAAGGATGTGGGCAAATAGGAACTCTTATGAACTGTTGGTAGGATTGTAAATTAGTCCAACCACTTTATAGATCAGTATGGAGGTTCCTCAGAAGGCTAGGAAAGGAACTATCATATGAAACAGCCATACCACTCCTTGGTATGTTTCCAAAGGAATTGAAGTTAGAATATTATAGTGATACATGCATACCCATGTTTACAGCATCATAATTCACAATAGCCAAATTATGGAACCAACATAGGTGTCCATCAACAGACAAATGGAGAACAAAACTGTGGTATATTCACACAATGGAATTTTATTCAGCCATAAAAAAGGGACAAAATTATGTCATTTGCAGGAAATAGATGGATCTAGGGAATATAATACTAAGCGAGATCAGCCATTCTCAAAAAGTCAAGGGTCATGTTTTCTCTCATACGTAGAATCTAGAAGAAAAATAGGAAACAAAAGTGACTTTGTCAAATGAGAAAAAAATCAGTAATATATTGGAAGGTGATTGATAGAGAGAGATGGGGAGGGGAAAAGTAAAGATTGAGAAAGGAAACAGTTCAAATAAGGTTATGTCCATACAATATTTCACCATAGATCTCATTAACATGCATGAAGAGGGAGGAAGGGGAAGGATGTTGGGTATACAGAGGGAAATACACCAAGCAGCAATGTATGCATGTATATTTATATCACATTGAATTACATTATGATGTATAATTACATTGCACCAATAAAAGTACAAAATTTTAAAAAGAACAAAGCCGGTGGCATTATGCTATCTGACTTCAAAACATACTACAAAGCTGTATTAATTAAAACAGTATGATATTGGCATAAAAACAGACACATTGACCAATGAACAAAATAGGGAACTTAGAAATGAACTCAGATATATAGACATAACTTATTTTTTATAAATGTGCTAACAATAGGCATTGGGAAAAAAAGCAGTCTTCTCAATAAATGGTGTTGAGATAATTGGACATCCATATGCAGAATAATTAAAGTAAACACCTATCTCTCACCAGTTGCAAAGATAAACTCAAAATGGATTAAATGTTTTAATGTAAGATCTTACAGTATAAAACTACTGGAAGAAAACATAGGGGACGTGTTTCAGTAGACCTCAAAAGTGCAGGAAATGAAAGCAAAAGTGATACAGCAATGCCACTACTGTGTATATATCTAAAGGAAATAACAGTATGTCAAAGAGAAATATGCTTTCAGTCCCTTTGGAAAGATACCCAGGAGTAGTACAGCTGGATCACATGGTGGATCCATTCCCAATTTTCTGAGTAATCTCCACACTGATCTCCATGGCATCTCTACTAATTTACAATCCCACCAATGGTGTAGAAGAGTTCCTATTTCCCCACACTCTCACCAGCATTTATTGTTTTACTTCTTGATGATTGTCATTTTGGTTGGTGTTAGATGGAATCTCAGTGTGGTTTTGCTTTGCATCTCCCTGCTTGCTAATGATGTTTGATATTTTTTCATGTATTTATTAGCCATTTGTATTTCTTCTATTGTGAAGTGTCTATTCAGTTCAATTGCCCATTTCTTGATTAGGTTTTTTAGTGTAAAGTCTTTTAAGTACATTGTGTATTCTAGATATTAGTCCTTTATCAGAGGGATAGCTGGCAAAGATCTCCCATTCTGTAGGCTCTCTCTTTAGATGCTTGATGCTTTCCTTTGATGAGCAGAAACTTTTTTCATACCATCTCATTTATTAATTTTTGTTTTAATTTCCTGAGCTTTGGGGATCTTATTGAGGAAGTTTCTACCTGTGCCTATATATAGGATTGTTGAATCTAGGCCCTCCTTTAGTAATTTCAAAGTCTCTGATCTAATTTCTAGGTCTTTGATCCATCTCAAATTGACTCTTGTGCAGGGTGAGAGGTAGGAAAAGGTATGCATATCCATATTTATAGCAGCACAATTCACAATAGCCAAATTATGCAACCAACCTAGGTATCCATCAAAAGATGAATGGATTAAAAAATTATGGAATATACACACAATGGCATTCTACTCAACAATAAAGAAGAACACAATTATTTAATTGCAGGAAAATGGATGGACCTGAAAAACATTGGGTTAAGTAACATTAGCCAGTCACAGAAAGTGAAAGGTTATATGTTTTCTCTCATATGCGGAAGCTAGGGAGTAATGGGAATAACAGAGGGACTTCAGATAATGGAGGAGAAACTGCATTGGATCCAGGGAGGTGATCTAGAGGAAGGAGGGGAGAGGGGGAATCAATGAAGGAATCACTTCCATTGACTTTATGTCTATATGTGAGAATACCAATGTCAATCTCAATAACCTATATGGGGAAGGGGGTGAGGGAGGGAGCCGGGGGAAAGCCCACCAAGTGCTGTGTGCATGTATGTCACTATCACTATGGACTACATTGTGATGTAAGACTATAATGTACCAATAAAAGCATAAAAATAAAAAATTTTAAAAATAATAAACAAAGAGAAATCTGCACTGTCATGTTTATTGCAGCATTATTCACAATAATCAAGAAATTAAAACAACCTAAGTGTCTATCAACTGATGAATTGATTTAAAAAGGTACATATACACAATGGAATACTATTCTACCATAAAAAAGAATGACATCTTGTCATTTTGTGACAACATGGTTTGGACTGGAAGTCATTATGTTAAAGGTAGTAGGACAGGCACAGAGAAACAAGTATCACATTATCTCACATAATATGGAAACTAAAGAAATTTATCTCATAGAATGAGAGTAGAAGGGTGATTAACAGAGATTAGGAACACTGTGTGCTGTGGAGGGAGTGATGAGGAAAGTTCAGTCAATAAGTACTCAGTTACAGATATGTATTAGTCAGAAATTCTTGGATGCTATTCCACAGTATGTTTACTATATATAATTGATATACTGTACATTTTATATAGCTAGAATAAAGGATTTTGAAAGTTTTCAACACAAATAACTGATCAATGTTTTAGGAGATGAATATATTTAACCTGATTTAAACATTACTCAGTGCACACATATATCACACATTACACAGTAGTTCTCCATTGTCATAGTTAGATATAGAGCACTCCTTGTAGAGCTCATGCATTAGGTTCAGGGTTGACATGTAATGGATTTATCTGGGTGGTGGCCAGGGCCCATAGGGTGTGGCTAGAGAAGGAGAATCCCTGGGAGTGTGGCCTTGGGGATTATATATGGTTCCTCCTCCCCTTGCTGCTGTTCTTTTGCTTAGGGCCTCTGTGATGTGAGGAGCAGAGCCTGTGCTCTGTCCCTCTTTCTGCTTTCCGCCACCATTCTCTGAGATCCCTAGACTCCAGCCTCATATGGACTGAATCTGGAATTTCCAAGGAAACTGTGAGAAATAAATCTTCCTTCCTCTAAGGTGTATGGTTGGGTCTTTTGGATTATAGCAGCAAGAATGCTATATATTAATATATATGATTCTCTGTGTTTGTGTATCATATAAAAATATGTAATTTGTGAAAGGTGCTATATTTTGAGGTAGTAGGTTTGAAACTCTATTAATTTTAATTAGAGCACATGTTTTTTACTCTATTTGTTACTGAGGTGGAACTGTTATTGTACAGGGCAAGAGTCTAGGCTCTACTGCTTATCTGTTCCACAAATACACAAATACTCAGAGTTCAATTGTCAGGAAAATAGGTTTTATTCATAGCCATTTTTGAAGGAAAATAGAGAATATTTTCTTATTTCAAATTTTCATCTGTTCCTGTCACAGTGACCGGGACTAAAAAAAACCCTGTAACTGCTCATCCAGGGTTGCTGATGAAGACATATCTTGTTGTGATGGACCTGGTCAGCTCTAGCTGCCTGCTGTCATGAGATAAGGAAGTAGGACTTAGATATAAGGCTTGAGGAGTGTCTTGCTCAAACACTCCACCTCACTCCTCTCTGGTGTGGCACTTTACTTTCACTTTGCAATAAACCTTCCAGCATTGCAACTAGGTTTTCTGGCTCTTTATTTCTATACTGGGTTGAGAAAAGGACCCATGGTGAACCCCACACCATAAAAGCTTTGGGGCTCAAGGTGGGGCCCAATGGAGGTTCTCAATGGTAGTCTGACACCACTGCTTCTTGCAAGGTTAATAACCCTCCCCGAGAAGGATCAAAACCTTGTGGATGACTGGAATCTGGCACCATGAGGCTCTTTGTAACTGTGGAGGACCCCCCGGCCATGGCTTAGTTAAGGCTAACCTCCAGGGGAGAAGAATCATCCTTTTAACTAGTCTAGGGTAGACAGGTGGGACCCTAGCCCTCTCTCAAGCTTGCTTAGGTTCAGTGGTGGCCGGTAAGCAACCCAGAGCCTCCGTAGTCCACCGTAGAGGACCACAATTCTTGCTGCATATTGGCATGCAAGCGGAACTAAGCTGGTGCCACAGTTTATATTGAGGTTCTGGGGAAACCCATCCTGGTCTTGTAGACGCCCAATGAGTGCCTGTCGGTTTTGCCCCCTCCTAGGATAGGACATTTTTTTAAAAGCCCTGTAGGAAGCTGAGCTTGAGGAAGGCACCTGCCTTTTTATACACCAGCTGTGCCCTCAGCATTACCCTTGCCCTTTCTGTAAGCAGACTCAACAATGGGAAACACAGGGCCCCCTGTCTTCTGGATCTTGGGCCCCACTTCTCTGCCACTTGACAGAACATAGTCCCTACATGCACCTAAAGGCCCTCTGTGCAGAATTCGGGAAGGAGGAGCACCCATGGGCAGCCATTTCTGCCCTCCTGTTGGCCTTGAACCATTATCCCCACCTAACCCATGCAACATTTTTCCTGAGGCACAGAAAGATTAACAAAAGGCAGGACCCTCCCACACTCAAGGTTTTAGCACTGGTAGCCACCACTCATCCGTGGCTGCTGCGAGTGTTTTGGGAACTGCAATGTTTTATCAGTTGGAAATCCCAGTGGTATCTGGGGTACATGAGAGGCTATATGGGACCACACCCAGATAGAGAGAGGGGGAACAGAAGGCATGGAAGGATGAATTGAGGCTGGGGCAAGAGTAGCAAAGCCCCCATGCTCATAGAGGTCATCCCCAGTGGACCATGAGGCCACTCTCACAAAGCCCACTGATGATGCCTGGTCAGATTCGCTCCTGACTAGGTTTCTCTCACAGGGTGGAGGGAGAAGGGCAACCCCCTGAGTACAACCCAACAATCACACCCTCTCTTTAATAGATGGGATCCCAGTAGTCCAAAGTGGAAGCTCGAATTCCCCTGGCATGCATCCTCCAACATAAGGATAAGTTCAACCCCCAGACCCTAAAGAAAAAAATTCCCATTTTCTTCTGAACTCAAGCATGGCCACAAAAGTCATTGGGGGATTGAGAGGACTGGCCACTGAAGGGAAGCCTAAACTATAATGCCATCCTGCAATTAAACCTATTCTGTAGGAAGGAGGGCAAGTGATGGGAGGTGCCATATGTTCAACTCTTATTTATCTCCGGGACCATCCAGACTTATTTAAAAATTGCAGAGTTGAGGCAGTTTCTGTAACAACAGGCAAGACGGGGTCCAAAGATGAATCAGTCGTGGTAAGACAAGATGAAAATACTGTAGGAGTCACAGCACCTATGGAGCCTCTCCCAGCACCCATGGAAACAGGCCCAACTATGCCCCCTTCCATATCATGATAATACTTGCATGACCAGAGGACCCCGGAGATATCCACGATTAAGAAAAAACAGTCCACACCAGTACCAGGGGGACAAAGGGTAACGTTTCCCTTTGTTGCAGTGGGAGGAGGTGAATTTGGTCCCCAGATTACCCACAAGCCATTCTCATTAGCTGAGCTTAAGGAGATCAAAAAAGACTTACGTAGCTACATGACCAACCCTGACCAATATGTGCAGACCCTTGAGCTACTCACCTCCTTATATGACCTCACCTGGAAGGATGTAATGCTGCTCCTAGACCAGACCCTAACATCCTTGGAAAGGATCAGGGAGCTTGGGAGGTGGGCAACAATTATTATCCTGCTCAAAATCCTAAACAAAGAACCTCCCTACAGATTCCCTTTGGGACTGAGGCCATTCCTACTCAGGACCCCAAATGGGACCCAGAGGACTTGAGACATGACTGGGAGAGAAATAATTACTTATATTGAATACTGGAGGGACTGAAGAAGGCTAAAGTAAAACCTCTCAATTATGGGCAGCTGGCAGCCATAGGCTCAAATGAACCAAGTCTCAAATGAATCCCCAATGACCTTCCTGGAAAGACTTAAGGAAGCCATGGTTAAGTTCACTAATTTGACCCCAGAATCAGTAGCAAGGGAAGACATACTTAGAGACAAATTTCTGACCCAATTCGCACCTGATATAAGGAAGAAACTCCAAAAATTCCCAAAATTCCAGATCCCAAAAATTCCACTTTGGATCAACTAACGCAGGCCTCCAATTTGGTGTATTATAACAGGGACTTGGATAAGGAAAAGCACCAAGGAGAAATTCTGGCTGCCATGCATGTGACCACTCATACAGGTGCCCAGGCTCAGGTCTATCTTAGGTGTGGAAAGCCAGGGCATTATAATGGTGAATGCCCCTTCCAGGAAGATTGCAAATGAAACCCTGCCCACAATGCAAAGGGGACCATTGGAATTCCAAGTGCCTCCAGATCCGGAGGGATCTGGTGTCCTCAAACCCAAGTCCCCAGTGATGGGTCCCAGGGCCACCTCTTCAGGCTCCCACAACCTCGGTCAAGACTGAAGAGCTGCCTTGTGAAACCCTAAAGGTGGGATCACAAACTGTCCAGTTCTTTGTGGACATGGGTGCCAGATTCCCCACACTGCCTTCCTCCCCTGGTCCAAGATCCTCTTGTAAGGGAACCATTTGGGGCATATTGGGCCAGCCCCTTGAACACTTCTTTACTAGAGACCTAACCTGCTTCTGGGGTGACCTCCATTTCTCTCATTCCTTCTTAGTCATTACAGAAACCCTGACACTGCTATTAGGAAGAGATATAATGTCAAAAACCAAGATGGGGTTAATTCTCCCCTCAGAGGCATATGGGTGTTTAATAGAAATAGACATTGATCCAACAGTATGGACAGATGGCAGAGCCATGGGATAGGCCCTTTCTGCCAAGCCCATCCACAGTAAGTTGAAGGACCTGTTCACCTTTCCCTGACAAAAACAGTACCCCCTTAGGTCTGAGATAAAGGAGGGACTGTTGCCCATAGTAAATTGTCTGTTAAACTTGGGCTTACTGAAAGTGAGGCAGGGCAGAGGACCTGGAAACAAGAAGGAAAAAAGCCATCTGTATGCCTTCTGTGAGGTTGGGGGAGGTAAACAGGAAAGTGAGAGACTGGTGGGGGCCAGGGAATCAGATAATCATTCAAATTAAAGATGATCATTCAAATTAATATAACTGATAATCATTCAAATTAAGGATCAAAATAGTGCAAAAGTCATTGGTTCCCCCAAAATCCGATTCTGACCAATCCTAAAAGGGCAGATATAAATCCTCAATAAGGTTTAAAAGCCCACTTCCCAAGAGCTTTGAGGTCACTCTTTCCAGGAACCCCCCCTTTTGGGGAGCTGTTTTGTCTTATATCTTTCCCTGTCTTAAAATAAACTTTCATATTTCTATACCCTCCACCAGTCCTTCATTCATCGAAATCCATTGGACAAGAACCCTAAAAGAGGAGACACCCCCATTTCAATAGAATGTGTCAGTCCCTATCTTGGGCATGCATAAAGGGAAAGACGAGTGGTGTTTGGTGCAAGATCTCAGGCTTATCAATGAGGCAGTGATTCCACTCCACCCGGTGGTTCCTAATCCTCATACCCTACTGACCCAGATGCCCAACAGAACCCAGTGCTATTCTGTGCTGGACTTAAATATGTCTTTTTCTGCATTCCTCTCCATCCAAATAGCCCACTCCTTTTTGCCTTAGAGGACCCCAGGGATGTAGGACACCAGTTGACTTAGACAGTGTTGCCCCTAGGGTTGAGGGATAGCCTGCATATAATTGGGCAGGTTTTAGCTAAGGACCTGGAGGAAGGAACTTACCCCAGTCCACGCTCCTCGAATACGTAGACAACCTTCTGCTGGCTTGTCCCTCCCTGAGGGACTGTGAGGGGGCAATGAGAGATCTTCTTAACTTCCTGGCTCAAAGAGGCTATAAGGTTTCAAAGGAAAAGGCTCAATGTTGTGAGACCTAAGCCACTTACTTGGGAATAATAATAAGGGGAACTCTCATTCTTTAGGGCTGGAGAGAGTGAAGCCTATACTCAGTTTCCCTGTCCCTAGCCCCCATGACAACTCCGGGGATTTTGGGGAGCCACAGGTTACTGCCATATATGGATACCAGGCTATGCCAAAATAGCACGACCCTTGTACAGATATCTCAAATAATACCAAGAATACCCTAAACTCCTGGAGTGGCCCACCGAAGAAAGGCAGGTGTTTGGAAAATTAAAACCATCCCTGAGTGAGGCACCAACCCTTGGATTGCCTACACAAGACAGGTTCAATTTGTACATCTATGAAAAGAAAGGAGTGGCCTTGAGAGTATTAACAAAAGATAAAGGAGGAACTCCGCATCCAGTAGCTTATCTCAGCAGAGAGCTTGACCCCGTAGCTCATGGCTGGCCAGTTTGTCTGAGAGCAATGGCTTTACTGGGTATCTTAGTTCTCGAGGCCCAATAACTGACATTAGGAAGACCTCTTACAGTGTAGACTCCCCATGATCTCCGGAGCCTATTAGAATCAAAAGGACACCTGTGGTTCTCAGACAGCTGCATCCTTAAATATCAGGCTATCTTTATGGAAAGATCTGATATATCCTTAAAGAAATGTACAGCTCTTGACCCATCCACCTTCCTTCCAGGAACCATGGAAGGACCCATCCATTCATGCGAGGAGATGTTAATGCACCTCTGGGTTCCCCAACAAGATCTGACAGACCAGCCTCTCCTTAACCCTGATGATGAATTATTCACTGATGTCATCTGCTTTGTAAAGGAGGGAATACAATATGCTGGTTATGTCGTCACTACACCCTTTGATGTAAGAGAAGCAGGGCACTGCCACCCTCTACTAGTGCTCAATTGGTTGAATTAATAGCATTGACCAAGGCCCTTGATATGGCTGACAGAAAAAGGGCTAATATCTTTACAGATTCCAAATATGCCTTCCTGGTCATTCATGCCCATGCAGCTATATGGAAGGAAAGGGGGCTTCTTACTTCATCTGGATCCTCTGTTAGACATAAGTCCCAGATTATGGATTTATTGATGGCTGTCTTATGACCAAAACAAGTAGCCAAAATTCACTGCAGGGGGCATCAAAAGGCGTCGCTTTTGTCACTCAGGGTAACAATTTGGCTGACAAGGCAGCCCAAAAAGCTGCCACTCACCCACACCCAACGACCCTATGCTCCATCTTGTGGGAGGGATCGTTACCTGATGTGAGGCCTGTGTACTCCTTGGGAGAACATACCAAAGCCAAACAACAAGGGTGCACTATGGACAATCGAGTATGGTGGGTTACCTCTGATGAAAGGATATGGCTACCTCAAAACCTACAGTGGAAAATACTCAAAACCCTCCATCAAATGTATCACCTGGGGAGAAATAATTCCTGAAGACTAGCCTCAAGGCTCTTTATGGGAGAGCAGTTACAGGAAACAATGAGCCACATCGTGCAGGGATGTGAGATCTGTCTTAGGACTAACCCCTCAAATAGCTTATTAAGTCCACCAGGCAAATATTACGGGGGTACATACCCAGGAGACAATTAACAAACTGATTTTACTCACATGCCTAGAGGAAAGAGACACAGAGTGATGTTGGTGTTGGGAGATACCT
>PVJS01054161.1:0-13056 GCA_004027185.1 Glis glis
AAAGCATGATTTAAAGCCTGATGTGGAGAAAAATAATGATTTTTTCTTTGCCTCTGTATTTGAATTTTTAAATTCTGATGAGTTCTCTCTACAATAGCCTGACCTTGTGGGTTATAAGGTATTCCTGTAATATGTTCAATGTTCCATACATCACAGAATTTCTTAAAAGCAGTAAAAGTATAAGCAGCTGCATTATCAGTTTTAATAATAGTGCACCTCCTAATGGTTCTGATGACACTTTTGATGGAAAAATAAATTGTACCTCTTTTGCAAATTTAAGTAAAGGGTGCTTGGGTAGATGGAACTTAATTTCCTTAGCATAATTAATCAATGCAATACCTTAATCATCGTCAGTTTGTTGTAAGATAGAAAATTACTGTTTATTATAAGGAATGACAATTATATGCATTTCTTTTTCAAATAATTCTCTAGATTGATTCCTTGCTTTAATGATTAACTGACTGCATAAATATACATATGATGCTACTATTTTAGTCTGAGTGTGGGGCAGATGAATCCATTCTAAAACTCCTTGCCATAAACATCCAGTAGAAGTATTTGGCATAGGTAAAATTAAAAATTCCCATTTCTTTTCATAATTTAATTGTTTCACTTTAGACTCCTGTAGCTTCTTTTCTATTAGGGCAATGGCTTTCAACATTTTAGGGGTAAATTTTCTAGGAGATTTTGGGTCAGGATCTCCATTAAGGGCCTTATAGAGAACATGTAAATTTCCAGTAGTAATTTTTAGATAAGGTCTAACCCAATTAATACTTCCTAATAATTTCTGTAAATCATTAAGTGTTTTTATTTTATCTAACCTAATATGTATTTTTTGAGGCATGATATAGTCATCATAAATAACTTTCCCTAAATAATTAATGGGTTGATTATGCTGAATTTTTTTTATCAAAAAATTTTTCATACTCATATACCTTTTTACATCCTTTTTTTTCATCCCTACATATTGGTTCCTTTTTGTCATAGTTTAAACAAAACTATCTATTTAAGTTTTACAGTGGCCTAGACTCTAAAGAGTTACAGTTTTTCCTTTTAGATGTTTACATTTTAGGCAATCTTGGATAGCAAACTTAAGGAAAACAAAAAAGAGCAGGGAAAAAGGAAAATCAACTTGGCAATGCAATGCAGCATTTTTAGGTTCCCCCCTCTCTTTTTAAGCACAAATATAACATTTTACTGTAAATCTTTTGAATATTAACCATTTTTATCATACATGCAGTATGCCTTTATAAACTTTACCCTATACAAACATTTCTTCAACATGCTCAAACTTTTTGCGACTTGCTTTTAGTCTTTTGAATTTTTTTTCATTTGGGACAATTTTATTTTTTCCCTTAAAACCCTTAAGTTTTTGTAACTTCTTTCTAATGTCAGGGACTGACTGGGTTACAAAGGCCAAATTGAGTGTTTATTTTTGGGGGTTTCTGGATCTATGGGAATATGCAGCCTATAGGCTTCCAGCAAATGCTCGAGGAAGGCACTAGGTACCTTCGTCAGCTCTTTGCAAGGTTTAACTTACCTTTGCTTTCACCCCTCTTAGGAGAGTTTGACGAAATGCTTAAAATTCTTTTTTACCTTGATCATCATTTGGATTACAATTTGGACTGGAGGAAGGGAAACAGCCTTGTGGTAATACCTTCCATTGATACCTTTGCCAAGGTTTTTTGAAATTACAGGAGGGTATATCTCTGAGAATCCTGTGGATTTAACTTTATGGTAAAGAAACAATTTTGCAAGTCTATTTATTATTATTATATAGTATTCTTCAGTATTATTATTATATAGTATTCTTCAGGTACTGCGACTGGGGAAGGCAGCCCTGGTTGCAATGCCCCATATCATGCATAGCACTATTGATTGTTCTCAAATCTTGAAGAAGTCTCCATTTGCCTGATTGTTTTTTGATAACAAAACTGGAGTATTCCAAGGACTATTAGATTCCTCCAAATGCCCTTTTTCTAATTGTTCTTTTGTTAGTTGTTTTACAGCTTGTATTTCCTTAGTTAGGGGCCACTGACTAATCCAAACAGGCTCATCTGATTTCCATGCAATTGCATCAGCATAATGCTCATCAGTGGCCTTTATGAAAAATTTTGTATACTAAATGAATCAGAAGTGACTAAATGCAAATCCATCACCTCCATAACATCTCTCCCCCATAAGGAGAAAGGAAGGGAGGCAATAACATAAGGCTGAAAGACTCCCTTTTTGCCCTCACATTCCCAATTAAATAGAGCAGAGCTTTGCATAATATTGCTAGCAAGTCCCAGTCCCATCAAAGTGGAACTAGTTCTCGTTACTGGCCAAGAAGTAGGCCAGTTTTTACTGGCTACACAAGATCTATCAGCTCCTGTGTCCAGCGGGCCATTGAATATTTTTCTTTGAATGGTCTCTGCTGAGTAATTTCTTGTGACCAAGCAACCATTTCAGTGGAACCAAATCCACCAGTTCCTCTCTGTTGCCTTAACACAGGATTAGTTGTTTTTAAATAATTGAGTAGCAATATCTGAGCCACCCTTTGATTTTTGTGAATTTGAATAATCTCTTTTAAAGGTCTAACCATAATTTTTATTTCTCCTTCATAATCAGCATTAATTACTCCTGGAAGCACTTCAAAATTCTTTTTGTAATTAGAACTTCTACCAATTATAAGACCAAAGGTTCCCGGTGACAATGGTCCCTTAACTTTAGTATTAATCAGCTGAATTCCATCTATACTAGATAAAATATAGTCCTTATCCGAGGCCAAATCTAATCCAGCATTATCAGGAGTGGCTCTAGGTAAGTCATGCATGGAAGAAAATTCTAATGCTTCAGGATTTAGGGAACTGGATAGTCCCAGGGACCCTCTTTCTTCTATGGGGCTGAGGGCTTACCCCTCTGTTTGTTTTTTGATTCCTCCTCAGCTGAAAGAGGAGTACCATCTTTATGAAACTTTGACTTACACTCATTTTTCTAATGTTTCCCTTTTTTACATCTGGGACAAAGACCAAGAGGATCCTTGCCCTTATTATTACTTCTTGTATTGTTGCTATTTATTTATTTTTATTTTTTTTGAAGTTGCATTGCTATTTTTTTATATATATACATATATTTATTTTTGACAATTCTTATTCATGTGTCCTTGCTGACCACATGAAAATAGACCCCTTTTCCGGCCCGGGGTTCAGCTTTATGAAGCTGTTGAATGTAGGAGCCAAATGATTGCCCCTTCATGGCTGCAGCATAGGCCATTCCTTGGACCACTGCTGGTGAGGCATCTATGCAGGCTTTGATATAATCCTGCATGGTCCCTGTCTTACAGATTGGTCGTATGAGTTCTTTACACAATTTATTTGCATTTTCCCAAGTCAATTGTAACCAAGGACTCACATCCAAGACAAAGTCATAGAATGCAGTTAAGTTCTTTTTGGAGACTTTAGTTTCCCTAGACTCAAGCATATGACCAATCACATATAAAAAGAGTTCTTTGTTCTTAGATTGAGAATGCCCCATGATTTCTTTTTACCTTCTCGCCTTCTTAACCTGGTGAACCTTTACCAGTGAGCCTGCAGTGCTCTGACGAGGTCCTATCCTTCCTGAAAATTAATTGTTTCTGAAAAAAAGAGAAGAGATAGCTTACCTCCTGAGACCGAGTCTGATGAGACCACGAGAACGAGTCTGATGAGACCACCAAGGTCTGAAGACCACCAGGGGGTCTTCGAGCTCCACGTTGGGCGCCACCTGCGATGGACCAGCTCAGCCGGGAAACTGAGATGGACGGAACAGGGGTCTCGGGATGGTGGGCGAGGAGTTGGCGATGATGTGACAAACAGACACAGACAACTCAAGGAAGTTGTATCTGAGTGCATTTTGCAAAGCTTTAGGCAAGGATTTTATACACAATGATTAAGGAAACAGAATACATAATCAGCTGATCATTGTTTATACCTATGGTTTGTACAATCTTAATAATTTAATGATTTCTAAAAAGTAACAATGCAAAGCAATAAGAGCAAATAAATGTCAGAGCATACGTCTTGTTTGGCATAATGTCATGGGCACGTCAGAGCATGCGTCTTGTTTTGAATAATGCTGTGGGCACGTCAGAGCATACGTCTTGTTTTGCATAATGCTGTGGACAGCTGCCAAACATGGTTTTTTGCACCTAAACTATAGTGGGAAATTGAGGTTATGGCTACAGGGCAAGAGTTTAATGTTTAACCTAGTACCTGTTACTGTTTTTTTTTTTTACTTTAAACTTCTATAATTCTCTTTGTTCCAAATTTCTAAATCTCTTTCAAACCATCCCTAAAACCATTTCCATGAAGTTTCCACAAAAGTTCTACCTGTTGTAACCTATCCACAACTATTCTCGAGCCCCCTTTGCCCTAACACGGGAGCGTTTGGGGCCAAAGTCACATTCCTGGGAAAGACCCGTCTATTTTTCTCATAAGGCACAGTTGATGATTTTGAACAAAACACTGCGCTCACTGAGCCATACCTGTTAAAAATTAAGAGAATACAAGAAGTTTACAGCAAAGAGAGAACAACCAAGAAAACAGAAGATCTTTGCCAGGCCACCTTTTCTATGGGCATACTTCCTTGAAGCTTTTGCCATGTCATGCGTGTATTCACGCAGACTCCGTAGGAGGCAAGGCCGTGGCATTTACAGCAAAGATAGAACAGCCAAGAAAACAGAGGATTTTGCCAGGCCACCTTTTCTATGGGCATACTTCCTTGAAGCTTTTGCCACGTCATGCGTGTATTCACGCAGACTCTGTAGGGGGCAAGGCCGTGGCAAAAGCTAGTTGAGGCTGGCCACGAACCTGGATCCTCCAGTGTCTGCCTCCCAAAGTACTGGGATTACAAGCATGTGCCACCATGTCTGGCTGTCCCACAGATTTTTATATGTCATGTCTCTATTTTTATTTAATTTCAGGAATTTTTTATTTCTCCCCTTATTTCTTTTCCAATCAAGTCATCATTCAGGAGT
Organism: Glis glis; assembly: GCA_004027185.1. Classification (NCBI taxonomy): domain Eukaryota; kingdom Metazoa; phylum Chordata; class Mammalia; order Rodentia; family Gliridae; genus Glis; species Glis glis. Next base: position 4,997 of record PVJS01054161.1, read on the forward strand.
GTATCGTTCAGTCTCCATGTACTTATGAGATTACTTTTTGTCTTCCTGTTGTTAATTTCCAGTTTCAATCTATTGTGATCTGAGAAGATGCAGGAAATTATATCACATCTTTTGAATTTGCTGGTGCTTGCTTTGTGACCCACTATGTGGTCTATTTTGGAGAATGTTCTGTGGGCAGCTGAGAAAAATGTGTATTCAGGTGTTGTTGGTTGAAATAATCTGTATGTGTCTATTAGATCCATTTGGTCTATAGTTTCCTTTAGGTCTGAGCAATCTTTATTCATCTTTTGTCTGGAGGATTGATCTAGTGGCGTGAGTGGTGTGTTGAAGTCTCCCAATATTATTGTGTATGGGTCTATTTGGGGCATGATGTCCTTAAGACTTTGTTTATGAGTGTGGGTGAGCCCACATTTGGGGCATAAATGTTTACTATTATTATATCTTCTTATTGGATTGTTCCTTTTATTAATAAGAAGTGACCCTCTTTGTCTCTTCTGATGTGTTTTAGCTTAAAGTCCATTTTGTCTGATATAAGTGTTGCTTCCCCTGCTTGTTTTCAATCTCTGTTTGCATGGTATATCTTTTTCTATCCTTTTACCTTTAGTGTATGAGTATCTTTGGCTAGAGGTGAGTTTCTTGTAAACAGCATATAGATGAGTTATGCTTTTTGATTCACATTGCCAGTCTCTGCCTTTTAATTGGGGAGTTAAGTCCTTTTACATTCAATGTTATTATAGAGATATGATTTTTGTTTCCTTTCATTTTGAGTTCTATTTTCTATTTGCTGTAGTGATAAATCTTGTTTAGTTGTCTACCTGTAGAGTTCACCTCTCCTGTGGTTCTGAAAATTGCTTGTTTTTCCTTCTTTGTGGTTTATTCTTTTAGGATTTTCTCTAGTATTGCGTGGTCCTCATGAATTCTTTAAATGTTTGTTTATCATGGAACATTTTTATTTCTCCATCAATTTTAAATGATAGCTTTGCTGAATATATCAGTCTTGGTTGGAAGCTGTTTTTTTCCAGGGTCTGGAGTACCTCATTCCAATCCTTCCTGGCATTCCTGACTTGGGTTGAGAAGTCTGGAGTGATTTTTATTATTTTTCCCCTGTATGTCACCCATTCTTTTGTTCTTGCTGCTTTTAGGATTCTTTCTTTGGCCTCTATGTTATTCATTTTAATTATTATATGGCATGGGGAGGTCCTTCTTTGGTCCTGTCTTAATGGTGTTCTATATGTCTCCTATATGTGAATATCCAAATATTTTTCCCTAACCCTAACCCTAACCCTAACCCTAACCCTAACCCTAACCCCCACCTGGGTCATGCAGGAGGATGCTGGGGTCTGAGGCTGGGCATGGAGGGTTGTCCTGGTAGTGTTTGAAGGTGCAGGAATCCAAGGTGGAGTGCAGAGGGCCACCTGGGTCACCTGGGAGGTTGCTGTGTCCAGGGCCCAGCTCAGGGGCCAGTGGGATGATGTGGGAGGATGCCAGGGTCCAGGGCCAGGTTCAGGGGCCACTGGAGTGATGCAGGATAATGCCTGGGTCCAGGCCATGCACAGGGTCCACTGAGCCATGCAGGAGGATGCTGGGATCCGGGGCTGGGTGCAGGGGCCACTGGGCTGCCTGGGAGCATGCCAGGGTCTGGGGTCTGGTGCAGGGGCCACTGGGATGATGTGGGGGAATGCTTGGGTCTGGGCTGTGTGCAGGGGCTGCTGAGCCACACTGGAGGATGCTGGGGTCTGGTGCCAGGTGCAGGGGCTGCTGGGCCAAATGGGAGGACATTGGGGTCCAGGGCCTGGTGCAGGGGCTTCTGGGGTGATGCAGGAGGACCCCAGGGTCTGGACTGTGCAAAGGGGCTGGTGGGGTGATGCTGGGGTTCAGGGTTGGGTGCAGGAGCCACTGAAGTGATGCGGGAGGATGCCAGGGTCCTGGCCATGTGCAGGGGCTGCCAAGGTGATGCTGGGGTGTGCTGGGGTCCTGGCCATGAGCAGGGCCTGCTGGGGTGACACAGGAGGATGCTGGGGTCTGGGGACATGTGCAGGGGCCACTGGGGTAGTGCCAGGGTCCAGGGATGAACACAGGGGCTGCCGGGGTCTGGTACCTGGTGCAGGGGCCACCAGGGCAATGCGGGGGGTGGTGTGGTAGTGGTGGGGTCTGGCTGATGTGAATTTTTTTTGTGGTACCGGGGATTGAACCCAAGGGCCTTCTACCTCTGAGCTACACCCCTGGACCTATTTTTTTTACTTTATTTTGAAACTGGGTCTCACAAAGTTGCAGAGGCCTCACTAAGTAGCTGAGACTGGCCGCGAACCTGGATCCTCCATTCTCAGCCTCCCAAGTACCAGGATTACAAGCGTGCACCACCACGCCCAGCTTGACATGAATCTTAATCTGCCAAATTTCTGTAGAGTTCTTTTGAAAGTCTTGTAAATATTTGGCATTTTGAACCAAGTGGAGGGCCACAGCTGCAGTAGAGGTGGATGCAAGAATTTCAGCCAGAGTCACATCTCAGTAATCAGTCACCAGATAAAGCTCCTTGTTCTTCTTAAGTGTGATAACAGTTCCTGCACAATGGCGACTGTACAAAGGTGGCTAAGTGCATCTCTCATCAGAGTTTTTCAAGTGCAACTGGTATCTGTGCCATAACAGAACTCATTAAAATCATAACACCAAAGACACTATCTCAAATGGTATCATCATAGGGCACATATTATTTTAACTTGATTCAGTAATCTAGACCTACAGCTTGACTAAAACCATCTAGAAGCTCTCCTATGAGGTCCCAAATCAATAATCTCTTTCTCTGTTAATCAGCTTTGGAGGATGGGTAGTTATATTTTCTGACCATCTTAACAATTTATCTGATGGATCCCCCTGTCTCTTTTGAGCACTAAAAGCCTGGGAGTTAACTGTGTGGGATTAACGTGTTGCCAGGCATCAGAACTGAAGCCTGTAAGAAAAATTAATTGTGCCTTTAATTTCCCTTTCTTAAGTGTGTACGCTAGCCAAGTCTGTCTTTCTAGGTCTAAAACATTCTGTAATACTTTATGAAACACACAAAGGAACCTATGTAGATATTCCTATAAAGTTATACTCTTGTTGAGAACTATCCCCTGTGCTAAGAAGCTGTTCTGGCAGATATGAAGTATTATTTAAGTAAATAGTAGTTGGCATGTTAAACCTGACAATAGCCAATGTCATTAGAAATATGTTTTCTGGCCAGGTGTGGTGGTGCACACTTGTAATCCCAGTACTTTGGGAGGCGGAGACCAGAGGATCCAGGTTCGTGGCCAGCCTCAGCTGTTTCTCTCTCTCTCTGTCTCCCTCTCTCTCTCTACTTAGTGAGGCCCTCTGCAACTTCGTGAGACCCAGTTTCAAAATAAAGTATAAAAAATAGGTCCGGGGGTATAACTCAGAGGTAGAATGCCCCTGGGTTCAATCCCCAGTACTGCAAAAAAAAAAAAAAATATATGTTTTCTGGAGTTCTAGCTTGTGATTAACCTAATCTATCCAAATGTAATTTAGCCCACTGGGCAGTGACCTTGTTGTCCCTTGTGTGTCACTCCCTGAGGGGTAAACTTTAGCCTTTTGATTTCTTCAGTCATCACTTGAGTCTCTTGTTTGATATGGTTTGATATTTTTACCTGGAATTTAATCACAAACATCATTATTTTTTATACAAGCATATCCTCTGCCAAGAGTTATTAATGAAGAGGGATTTTTCCATTTTCCATCCAAGGGATCCTTTTTAGAAGACCTGAGGAATAAATTGAGTCAGTGAATGAGTTTCCGTTGCATGTCTCTGATGTGCTGTAAGAGAATCATCATCAATTTGAAAGAAAAAAATATTTAAGAGTAATAAGAGAATCCTTAGGGAAAGAACAACTCCATATTCCTTTTTTTGTTTTAAAAGAGATTTTTGAATTGAGGTTAATAGGTCATGGCTAATAAAGTATTATGCTAGAAGTTGTATATTTGTAATGTTAGTAAACAACAGTTATAAAGAAATATAAGGAAAATATAAAATAAAATTATTAGGGACAAAACCAAAACTATTTTGTATAATAGATTAGATAATATCTGATGATATAAAATTTTTTTGTTAAATTTGACCTTTTATATATAATTATTATTAATACACAATTTTAATTAAAGCGGCATAATTTGGAATGCCAAACATTTAAGTACTTTTTGTTATTTTGGTTTAGAAATGATCATAATAGCCGAGTGTTGTGGCACACATCTGTAACCCTTAGAGAACAGTGCTGATGAAAAGAAACAGGATTATTAGCTGATGACATTTAGTCAAAGCAAAACAGGTGTAAACCAGGTATTTTAAATGATAAGGATTTTTAAAATGGCATTAAATATAATGCATTGTATGAAGAGATCATTTATTGGTTACCTTGTATGTATATAAAATTCATATATTTAAGGTTATAATATTTTATGAAACATGTAGATAAATCTTTGCTTATTTATTTTTTTAGGTGTGGGGTTAGCTGGAACAGACTGGAATTTTACCTGTAGATTTTTGCTTATTTAGATTCTTTCCCTTGTGTAAAAGAAGAGAAACAACAGAGGATCACTAAGCTGAAACATGAAAAGGACAGTTAATAAATCTCTTGTGTTTCTTATTTGTGGTTTTAGTTTGAATGTTTATGAAGCAGATAGGCTATCACCCTGTAATAGGATCTCCCTACCTGTAACATGTTACTCTGATTTTGCTAGATGTAGTGACTACAGGTTGGACCAAGAGATTATCTTGATGAAGATGTAAGATTTTTGTTTAAGCTAGGCCTTAGTAAATTGTTACCTAGAGCAAGAAGAAACCCTATTGTTTTAAGAAAATACAGGAAACTGCCTTAATAAAATGTGAAAAAACCTTTGCTTTTAGGCTAGTATTTTGTAAAATTTTACCAAGAACTGATCAATATCTTAAGAAAACCTAATTAAATCAAAGCATTAAATGTGATTTTTAGAAAACCCTTTAAATTTCTTTTTAAATTTTAGCTGAATCTTAATTACACATCCTATATAATTCATCTCTAACTTCTTCAAACCTCTTGCAACTTGCTTAACCTTTTGCAATTTTTGTTCTCATCTTTCTCTTTCCTTATGGAATAACTCAATCATTTAGAACAAAATTTTACCATGTAATATCCTTTCCCATCTAAAAGCATTTTCATCTTTCCTTTAACCTTCTTACTAAAATACCCCTTCATTTTACTAAATATCTCCTTTTATATATTGGGTTTTCTTAGAACCAATCCTTATAAGGAATCTTTTAATTTGGATAAATTACCTTTTGTAGGTAAGATAAAATAATTTGTTTTTTTTTATTGCGGTACAGGGGATTGAACCCAGGGGTGTTCTACCTCTGTGCTACACCCCCAGCCCTATTTTTTATACTTTATTTTGAAACCAGGTCTCATGAAATTGCAGAGGGCCTCACTAAGTAAAGAGAGAGAGAGAGAGAGACAGGGAGAGAGACAGAGAGAGAGAGCTGAGGCTGGCCACGAACCTGGATCCTCTGGTCTCTGCCTCCCAAAGTACTGGAATTACAAGCATGCGCCACCATGCCCAGCTATAATTTATGTTTTTAATAGTCATTAATCAAAACATAGCCTAAAAATTCTTTAGCCTTTTATATATAGAATTACATTTAAATAAAAATTTCAACACAGCAATTTGCATTTAGTAGATATCCAAAGGAAGGCAATCTTAATCTGTTTTTACCCATATGAAGAACACATTTGATAGATTTAAATATATTGTCTATTACTGATGTTAAAGAGCCAAGAATACTTTATATTTAGCAATTGACATTTAGCATTTTAACTTACATAATTTATATATTTTAAGGATAGACATTTATGAAAGCTTATACCATTTATACTCAATTTACCAGTTTATTTTATTTCTTTTTGTGGTACTGGGGATTGAACCCAGGGGCATTCTACTTCCAAGCTACACCCCGGCTCTATTTTTTATACTTTATTTTGAAACCTGGTCTCATGAAGTTGTGGAGGGCCTCACTAAGTAGCTGAGGCTGGCCTTGAACCTGTGACCCTCCTGTCTCAGCCTCCCAAATACTGGGATTACAAGCATGTCCCACCATGCCCAGCCTAATTTACCAGTTTTAATAGCTGTTTTAGAGTACCTGTGAAAACCAAGATGCTAAACAAGCATAGTTAATATTTTAAGCCTTTTTTCTTTCTCTAAAGGAAAAAAAAACTAAATAAAAATGGTCATTATATTTTAGACATACAAAAATAGACAGATACAATCCTGATTGGCAAAGCATCCTGAAAAAGAATCATGTTAATAATAATTTTTAATAATCTCTTTTACTCTTATTTTATCAACAAATTTGAGTAACTTATTTTTTAAGAATTTAGGGAGCTGGGTGTGGTGGTGCATGCTTGTAATCCCAGTACTTGGGAGGTAGAGACTGGAGGATCTGGGTTTGCGGCCAGCCTGAGCTACTTAGTGAGGCCCTCCTGCAACTTTGTGAGACCTGGTTTCAGTAAAGGATAAAAAACAGGCCCGGGGGTGTAGTGCGGAGGTAGAATGCCCCTGGGTTCAATCCCCAGTACCGCAAAAAAAAAAAAAAAAAGAATTTAGGTCATGTGAACTGAAAAGTTATTTTTATTTAATTTATTATTTAATTTATTATTATTTAATTTATGAGTACTCATTTATTTGAAAGCCAATTTTTGGTGCCATAGACAGACAATATATTTACACATACAGACATACATATAGACTGAAAACAAATATCTTGTAGTTTTAATTTGCCAGGTATCTTATTTTTTTGCTGATAGGACACCAAGCATTGTGCCTGATTATAGATATCTACTTTGTGCCAGTGAGCAACAGACTACAAGATGGACACAAATATGAAAATCTATACTATAGCAGGGGATATCTGAGGCAGAGTCCACCAGTCAAAGCTGACCCTAAATGAAATTATTTAGGTGGCCACTTGTCACTTTGAGGAAGACTGTACATCAGACATTACTACCACTTATTTTTAGGGAGGAAAACTCTAAATATTTAGCTTTGTATTATCTTTTAGAATGAACCTTTATTTCTAAATTTACATTACAGCCAAACTGGATAACAAAAACTAGTTTTTTCTTCATTTTTAAAGTCTTTAGCCTTTTATCTAATATATACTCCAGGGATAAGTATTTATGGATAGCATGATTTAAAATGTTTTAAAGCCTGAGATATGCATCCCTCACTATATTTTAAAAGCCAAACATTATTTTAACCAGGAATCAGTAAAGAATGACGGAAGGCCTTTTTTTAAAAAAAAAATTAAAGTTAAAACATGTTTTCTTAAAATTTGCTGCAAATTATTTGGATTAGGACCCTGTGTAACAGGATAGATGGACATGATTTGTTGAAAAATAAAATCTCCATCACCTTGTCCCATGTTTAATCCATTTTTTATAGCTGCATACAATGGAGTATAAGGAATTGGAAGATCACTGAGCTGGTGGAGGAAAAAATACTGCTTACTGCTGTTTACTCTCATTTTCCCCCACAGACAACTTGGAGGCTGGGTGGTGGCATGGTGCATCTTTTCTTGGGAGGACTCTTTGTTAATGACAGGGAAAGCTTGGGTCTCACAGAGAGGTTCTAAACAAGCTTTAATGAGAGCCCAAGTAGAGAAGATGGTTACTGATACTTTCATTCCCTGATGTTGATATTGTTTTAAAGTTTGACCTACCCAATCCCATACCTCAGGATCTAATATTCCCTCTTCAGGGAACCAAGGGCAGGTGCTGGGCCCTCTACCCAGTGCCATGAAAGGGCCTGGTGGACTGGCAGAAGCCTGCTCTGGAGTACCAGGCCTCTACCACGTGGTAGTAATTCAGCATATTAATGGCAAAGATGGCGCTGGTGAATTCCTCAGGGGGAGGTCCCACAGGTAGTCTCACCTAGCCTCAGGAGGGCTGTGATAGGTAGTTACCTCCTTCCATGCTCACAGATGACAGGCGTCTCTACCTATGATAGATCACAGGGGGTTGTGGTGCCACACCCTACTAATT
>PVJS01054162.1:0-13055 GCA_004027185.1 Glis glis
GGTGCCACACCCTACTCATTGCGAACTTCCTGTACTATAAAAGAGAGATGTGCTTTCTAATAAACGAGTCCATGCCAGACATGCTCCCGGTTGGAGGTATGATTCTTTGTCCAACCGTCCGGCCCTGCCCCCCCATCAGCTTCGCGTCTCTCTCTCTCTCTGGCTGGCCCCGAGAGACCGAGGGATGCCCCCGACAACTAGGTTGGAAATTCTAGCCATCATTTCAAAATATTCTGCAGACTATGGGTTCTGTAAGTCCTGAATTTTCCGTATATTTCCAATTCTAGTAGTTTTCATTCTCATAAATATTATAATCCTACTTAGCTAGTTCTATATCGGATGCATTGATGCTGTAACACAGCATTTCCTGCTGACATGCTTAGCTTTAAAATCACTGTCCAGCAGGTAGATTTGTGGGCACTTGTGCCAGAGATCTTTTGGATTTCTTTTCATCTCTAAACACACAAGAATTAGGAGTACATTAGCTTTTGTTCTCTACTCATATGAGTTCAAGTGTCCTTTCTCTTTCTTCTATGCAAATATCCACACAATGCAGAAAGTTCTTTTCCTATCTGTTTATCTCTTTAGGGCAGATTTGTAAACTATTCCCATTCCTCATTTCTCTTCGTGTCTACACTCTTTGCCATGTGACATTTCCATTTCCTACAACTAGAGATAAAGTATGTTTCTCCAGTTTATTGACAGTGGGTCTCACTACATGGTTTTATTTTGCCCATGGAACATGGGTGGAAATGACAGTGTGCCACTTCCAAGCCTAGACCTTAAGAGACATTGTGTGCTTCCACATGCTCATTTTTTTACTTTCATTAGTGCCATGAGAATAATGCATACTGGGTAGCTCAGTGGTCAAGGAGGATAGGTTGAATGATTTGTGGACTAGACGCATGTCCAATCTGCAACTTGCAAACAAGCCCAGCCAAGCCAAGCTTCAGTCCAGCAAGTGACGCAGTTCTGGAGTTCTGACCAGCAGAGTCCAGGAAAGATGACACACAGACACTTCAGTACTGATGGTGCAGCTTCCTCTTTATTCACATCTGCCATCCCGCTTATATTATGTACGAGCAACCCCTCTCCAATCACGCCAGAAGCAATCCTCCAATCATACCTCTCTCACGCCACATACACGCAGGCCAGGCCTCCTCTCATAGGCTCTCCAGCATCAAGCACGTAATGAGCATGCACCAAACGCGTGCGCTTCCCAACTGCGCATGTGCTAGGTCAGGTAAACAAGCGCGGGTCACGAGACTTGGCAGCCCGCCACGGCGCCATCTTGGCTGGCTCGACTGAGCCCAGCTTCCCACAAGCAAGTGTGAGCCAATCCACAAGTGTGAGAGCAAAAATAAATATTATTTTAGGCTACTAATTTGTTGTGCAGCATTATTGTAATAAAAACTAATAAACTCCTTAACTAAACTCCTTAACTCCTACCTGGCATTTTAATATACTAGTTACTAAGAGATGGTGAGTGTTGAACTCATCAGCTGTAAAGAATGGGATGATTAGGAGTTCAGTTTTTGGAGTAAGTGGACATAGATTGGAATCCTAGAACTATCATACCACTTCACCTATTAACCATAAGGCCTTCTTTTACTGAATGAAGATAATAAAATGTCCTCATTTTAGGACTATTATGGATATCAAATGAGATGAGGCACTTAAAGTACCCAGTGTAATAACTGTCAATTCTTGCTGGTTGGCCTTGAGTTAACACAGAATGACCAAGCAAGGATATCTTTGGGGTGTAGATAATTGAAATAGGAATTACTTCATGAGGCTAAAGCAATACTTGTTGTTACATCAAACACAATAAAAATAAATCATTAATGAAAAATAGCATGATATGGGAAGGATTAAATAAAGATGCACCACAGTAGTTTCTGGAACCAGTACTAAGATATGTCTGCTGCATCAGTGGCTAGATCCTCTTAATGCACAGGTTCATCTGAAATGGGAGATGAAAGGCAAACTTGTTCTAGGAGCCATTATTATTTATCATGGCACAATGAGTAAAATGAACAGATGGCCAATTATTTCTGCAAGTGCAATAAATGAAGTGCTTTTATTGGTATGGGGGTTGGGTTTAGATCAACTGTCCTTCGTATATGCTGATGGGAAAGGCAAATGAAAACTTTGACGTGATAGAGGTTAGCCACAACCGACATGCACAATCTGTTCCTGGTTCACATAAATACTGTACATTTTCCTTTGTAATGGTTTCTGTTTGCTGATTTATCCCAGGCATCTGTGCTTCAAACACAGGTTCAATTCTGTTCTGTCAATCATGTCTTCCTAATTAATTTTTGTGACAGTTAAATGAGATAATGCACACGATAAAGCAGTCCACAAAGTGTAAGCAGCCATACCTGATGGCTAATTTCATTTAAATTGAATTGTGCAAGGAATTAAACATGCTTATCTGTTTCATTATGGCAAGTTGTGAGATGTCAAACCTGGGATTAGAATTTGATGACAAAATTAAGGAATGAGCAGCTGGCTGGGGGGCTGGGAGTGGGGGAATAGACTTTCTTTCCAGAATCACTCGCTGAGGGGCTAGGCTAGCAGTGGGAACAAAGGGGTGCACAAGTCAAGGAAAAGTACATACACTGTGGACATATTTTTTAAAATATCTCACAAGTATGTTTCTGCCTGAAAGAGTAACCAACTGCCACTTTATTCTACTTGAATGAAAAGAAAATATAACTTGCCACTTGTATGTCAAATAGTTTCTATTGTTTCTACAGTTTCACTTTCTTATTGCTGAGCTGGAAGTTTTAAAATCATTTTCAGGATTTATTACCACAGAAGACATCAGCTCAGGAAACCATTTCTCCTTATTTTTTTCTAGCCTTTACCTGCCCTTTCCATGATCTGTCATAGATAGTGTGCAGTTCCCAGAAAAATGCCTGGGGGGGGGGCGATCACTTTAAAACTTTTGCTACCCCTTGTGGTACTCTTAGGAGATGGGGAAGAGTACAAAGTGGGGCTGGGAGCATGGGATGTGGCTTTCATGTCTTATTGGCTCTATGAGCATGGGCTCAGGTTCCTGATCCACTACAGATCCACTACCTACTTCGTGGTGATGTTGTCGGCATTAAGAAAGATAATCTATGAGAAGAATGGAGCTCAGTGCCTAACACTGTGTTCACTTAACATTTAGCCATCACTGTAGTCACTTTCTGGTAAGGAAGATGGTAGGGCATCTGGGAGGCATGCAGGAGTCAGGGAGAGATGGCAGATCATTGTGAGCGGAGGCGAAGAAAGGACCAAAAACTCATCAACTTAAACTAATTAAAATTTTGTGAAAATTCAGTATCAGATAGATCTAAGTTCTTTGGAAAATATAAAAGAAGCAAATGCTAAAAAAAATTAATGGCATGGAGGAGATCACAGGGAGAATGATTAAGCCAATGGGAAAAATACTATTTTTAAGGACATTAGAAGAATTACCATCATGGTAATAACATGTTCATTATGACTCTTATCTGTTTGACAATGTAACATAAGAGCTCTATTTAGCAAACAGCCAGGTTGACTTCATTGCATATATTTAAAAGACACAAAATGGCCTTTAAAAATTCAAGCGAACATTTTTACCAATTTACAGTTTTTAATGATAATTTCTTGTAAATGTACCATCTTGTATAACTGAGCTGTGGAAAACAGCATTTATTTTTAACCCTTCCTCCACAAAATACTTAGCACAGACCTCCAAAAATCTTTTTCAAATAATGCTGCCAGTGACCATACTGTGTCCAGATGAACTCTTATGAAACAGTATTGAAAAACTATGTTTTATCAGATCCATGCAAATAATTTTCAAATATATTGAGGACCATGGATATTAGTTGGGCCAACAAAGCATGCTAGCCCCACCCCTGCTGATTACAAGAAAATGGGCAGCTATCTTTGGTGTCAGATTAATCCTAGTTCACGCCACAAAAACATAATCAGGTCTGTTTTGGCCTTCCGTTTCATCTTCTGCCCGAGTCGGCAAAGCTCTTAGGAATCATGGAGAGCTGCCACTCTGAAACATGTTCATTAGCCTGCCACTCTGGGTGAGTGCCCTGAATCGGTGCCTGTGTTTTATAGCTGCATAACAATAGGAGCACACGGTGAAATCAGGCACAGACGAAGAGATCCCAGTTGCTCTGGCAGGGGCTGAAGGTTACAGGCTTTGGCCACAGAGCTGAGCACCCTCTGTTTTTTTACTGAGTCAGAAGCAAAAGGCCAAAAATGTCATCATTTCTTAGCTCCTTCAGGCTTTGGGACATAGTTGTCATAGTGCTCTATTTGGGAAATCTCTTCACTCCCACTGTGAAAATATGCCCCCTTTTTCTGCCAGAAATATTTGTTCAGGGCTTTCCAAAGTACAGGTGAGGATTACAAAGGTTCTTTCATATGGATCTTTTGCCTCTTGGACAATTTCTTTGAACTTACAGGATAAATTTGAAACAGGAAAAAGAAGGAGGTGGATAAAAATAGAAACAGGAAAGATAATCAGGGATTAGGCAGCCAAATAGCCAGTGCTCAAATATAATTTTAAACTCCTTGATCTCAGAGGCAAAAGGATCTTTTCTGGCTCTGGCTCTTCCTCTTCTTCATGTAGTTCTCCTTTGTCATACGTACTTTTTGTCTGGATTATTTCATGGGAGAAAATCTCCATACAGCCAGTTTAGAGACAGAATCTGTGGTCAGCGGGTAGGAAGACCAGAAACAAGGCCCGAAAGGATGAATCTTTGAGTCTTCTGTCTTCATATGTGACCTCATGCCTCCACACTTTTGTATTATTTCCAATTATCACATCATTTACATAGAAATTCAGTTTCTTGGGAGATTGTAAGATTATTGATAGATTTTATGTACTTAGACATGATAATATGATTTTCAGAGTTAAGTACAGTATAACAAAACCAAGATAATTGCCTGAAGCTCAACTCTAGCAAAAGATTTTGGGAAAGTTATTTATGGAATAATTCCTTGCATTTCAGCATGTTGGATCTGCAGAACTCCTAAGTTATCAAAATGGTGGCCAAAGCAGCAGTGACTTCCATCATCGGAGACCTGAATACTTGGTGAGGTGTGTCAGTTCATTTCAAAACTCAAGACTCTCAGTGTCTGTTTACTAGTGCATGGACAAAAATATTTAAAGCAATAGCCAAGAGGCTATATTCAACTTACATCCCATATAATGTTAACCTTTTTCATTTGTTTTCTGAAAAGCATTTAAAAATTGGGAGATTGCATACAAAATCCACATTTCTAGCTAAATCAGCATTTGAATTTATGACCTCACATGCAAATGCTCCATATATAGAGTAAATATTAACTTCTTATTAGCGTGAATTGGTTTCTCATTTCTTAACCTGGCATAACAGCCATTCAATGTATATGTGCACATATACTCACATAAACACAAACACATGACATACTTAAAAGAGCACTGAAATGAGAACTAAGAGATGATCTTTCTTCCAGTCCTGGCTATCAGTAAGCCAAGTGTATGATTTGGACAATCTTTAGTGTTCTTTCTAGAACTAAGAGACCATCTGTAAAACAAGCCTCTATAGCTTCTTAGCTTCCCTCACAGTCGAATATTCTATGTTTTTTATTATTATTATTATGAAGAAAACTTATTTTGGCACTTCAGTGATCCAGTTTGATTATCTTTATTATTAAAATTCATGGGATCATAGAGCCTAACCAAAATAAAAATTAGGACTTAAGCTTCTCATTTCATAGGAGATATTGGAGCGATCATGAAAATAAATAGCAAAATGATGCAAGTGGTATGTTCAAACAAAGGTATGCTCAAACTGCTATGTTCAAACAAAGAAAGAAGCAAACATTCTCTATTTTATTCCAAGCATTTACTTTCTCCAACCTACTGCTTTATCCCTAGAAGTCACATGGTTGGAATGATATTTACAAGTGACCCCACCTATTATCCAGCCTGGAATCTTAGAGTAGATTAGTATTTACCCAACTTTTATTGTAGTGAGCCTTGCATTACTTGGGTCTATATCTTTCTCCCCTGCTAGGTAGTAGTAAACCTTTAAAAGCAGGCACCACCCATCTTTGTATTTCCCATTTCCAGTCTTTCTATTCCTAGGTGATTTGTACAAACCAGATATTCAGGAAATGTTTGCTAAATCCAAGAGAAATTTCCATATCTTTAAACCATAAGGATATTTTTCAATTGACCCAAATAATTAATAACATGATACCATAAATAAGCTTGAGAGTCAAAAACATGTTTTGTCCTGAGTGATATATTTCATTTTGCTGCCTAACAGTTCAGCTCAGTAATCTGTATTATGTATCTTCTGTGTGCAAAATACATACTAAATTCTATTGGTCAAAATTTCTTAAACCTGTCTCATCATCGGCATTTCCTGAAGATGCTGAAGTCACACCCTATAAATTCTGATATATTTGTGCTTGGGGTCCCTACATGTATCCCAACTTCTCCAACTGATTTTGGTTACCACTCAGATTTTGGAAATATATTTTTCACTTACAAACTTTGTAAGCAATAACTTCTAATTGTGTACCTCACTTTGAGTCGTGATATAAATCTTAGAACCTTAGCTATTCCCTTTCAAAAGAGAGTTAACAGAAGTTGCTAATTCTAAAACCATTCATAAATCTATTAGTGTCTGTGAAGTTTAGAACAAGTGAGTAAAAATTTTTTTTAAAATTAAATTCGACGACATTGTTGCTAAATACTGTCTATATCTTAGGAAGAGATAAACTATCATTTTTCCTCATCAGAATAATTTAGGAATATTAGTAGTAGCAATTGAAGAAGACTGCTACTTTATCTCTTGACAAAAATATATAATTACCATTGTAACCACTGAGATGGGACAAGATGTCTCCTTAGAGGCAGAGAATACAACCAAGCATCAGTTGGGGGAGAAGAGTTCTAACTACCCACAAGTGATACTTTTAGCTATATTTATATAAACTCAGGTCACTTTAGTCAAGACATGTAAATTAGGTAATTTCAAATGTTTGACATAGTAACTGTGCACATTAACTTTTTACCCATATGTGGGTTTTTTATATTCACATTAACTAAATTAAATATTTTTACTAAATCATGTGATCAAGAGAATGGATCTAGTTTCATTGTGTAAAACAAAAAACAGAAATGAAAGCTGATGAGATACTCTTTCTTTATAATAATTATAACAATGATGACTTCTATTTCATGGGAGCTTTATACATCAAGTCTTTTACATATATTATGTCATTCATTCCTCACAGTAGCACCACAAATTAGGTATTATTGTTATTGTCCCATTTTATAGAAGAGGAAATTTAGATTCAGAGTAGCTAGGTAATTTACCCACCATCCATAGCTAAGAAACAGTGGAGCCAAGATGAAATCTGACTCTCACTCTTTTTCAAAAGACTTGTCTTCCAAAATAAAGAACATTATTTGTACTGCAAGAGATATGAACTGTGGTCTTTGTAGCCTAGTATTCACTCTCAAAGGACACTAGAATCTCTTTGTAGAAAAAGATGTTTTTTTCCTCTGTGTTACACTGAATTACCCGGAAGGGTTAACAATATATGATCTTGTCTGATACTTAATTTACTCTCCAATTTCTTTACTGATAATTCTCAGCTATGTAGTCATGCAATAAACACTGTAGTGTACCAGCTAAGTACCAGTCACTCTAGTTATTATTGAACATATAAAGGCATATGACAGTCTCTCTACTAAAGTGGCTCATATTCTGGTGATGAAGATAGAGAAGTAAATACATAATCTTAATATAATTTAATGGAGTTGCACAATAGGAAGAGATATTTGCCAAGGTGGGGGTGGACAGGGAAGACTTTGCAGATGCACGCCTTGAACTAGTGGGTAGAAGTAGCCAGGGGGATGGAAAAATAGCACTTTAAGCTGCAGGAACCACATCTATATAGGAATGCAACCGCAAAATGGCTTGATGGTGGGAGTAGGCAACAGCTCTGCTGGGTTGGACTTCAGTGGACAAGGGAAGAAGAGGAAAAAGGGAGACTGGAGAAGAAGGTAGCAGCCAGGAGCTTATACACTATGACTACAACCATTTTTATCTACTCAACACTTAGTGTCTGACACTATGCCAAGAACTTTACATAATTTCATGAAGAAATATACAGGTGAACAAGTAGCAGCCAGGTGAACAAGAAGTGGCTTTTCTGGATTCCATACCTCGGATAGCAGTAGAATTTGAGTACAGATCTGATTCATCTCCAGGTATGAGTTTCTCTTCTATATCTCACATACAGGCATTTGGATATTATTCCCCTACAAGCAATACAAAGCTGTTTGAGAATTTCAAACTACCATGTAATATGTGTAGATTGATATTTTGGAAGAATCTCGCTGGCAGCATTGTAGAGGATGAACTGAGTTATACAGGACTAGGCGACCAATTAGGAAGTTACAGTGGTCTAGGTGAGAAAAAAATGCCTCAGTCAGTGATTCTCATTGTTGGCTGTTCATTGGAGTCACCCAGGAAATGTTTAAAACTCTATAATGCCTGGATCTCATACTCAAAGATACCATTACTCTTGGTCTGGGATGTGGCCTGGACACTGGAATTTTTTAACCTCTAAGGGATTCTAGTATGCAGCCAGGGTTGAGAATAGCTGGTTTTGGCCAAGTCAATGGGGGAGAAATGAAGAGAGGGACTTGGGTGTTATTTAGGAATTAGGGTGAACAGGACTTGATAGTTAATTGGATGTGTGAGCAGTGGTGATGGGGGTGAGGCTAAAGGTGAGGGAGGCTTTGAGATAATTCCTAGGTTTGTGATATAGGGGATTGGGAAGATGGTAGTCCCATTAACCAAGATTAAAAACACAGAAGTAAGAGAAGGCTTATAATCTCTTGAAGTAATAGAATATAGAATAGTTACATAATAACAAAAGTTAAAAATATTTATAATAGATTTTAAATTCTAAAGTCAAACAATAAAGTTTTTACTTTTGATCAAAGTGGGCAACTTTTTTGTGTTTGTGTGGCACTGGGGATTGAACCCAGGGGCATTCTACCACTGAGCTACACCCCCAGTCCTTTTTATTTTTTTATTTTGAAGTAGGGTCTCACTAGGTTTCTGAGAGTCTTGCTAAGTTGCTGAAGTTGGCCTTGAACCTTCAATCCTCCTGTCTCAGCCTCCCAAGTACTGGGATTACAGGTATGCACCACCATGCCTGGTGACAAGATAACTTGAAAAACTTTGTGTGGGTGTGTTGTACTGGGGATTGAACCTGGGGGCATTCTACCTCTGAGCTCCACCCCTAGCCCTATTTTTTATTCTTTATTTTGAAACAGGGTCTCACTAAGTTGCGGTGGGCTTCACTGAGTAGCTGAGGCTGGCCGTGAAACTGCGATCCTTGTGAAATGGAATCCTACCCTGCTATCTCTGCTGCCTGGTGCTTATTTATTTATTTATTTATTTATTTATTTATTTATTGCTGTACCAGGGATTGAACCCAGGGGCATTCTTCCTCTGAGCTACACCCCAGCCCTATTTTTATTCTTTATTTTGAAACAGGGTCTCACTAAGTTGTGGAGGACTTCACTAAGCTGAGGCTGGCCGCGAACCCGAATCCTCCAGTTTCAGCCTCCCAAGTACTGGGATTACAAGCATGTGCTACCACGCCCAGCTGCCTGGTGTTTATAACCCGACTTTACCCTCTCTGCAGGCAGCCTCACCATTCCCAGCAGCAGTAAAGAGAAGGGAGAGTGGGTTGATGATGGGCTCTCACAACTGCTATAACCTCAACAACTTCGAATTGTACTCACAAGTACTGTCAAAGGAATGGACTCCACTTATCTCCTAAGCTAAGAATCACTTCTAGTGCTAATACTGACTAGCAGAGGAAAAAAGGAAGCAGTTACCTGAATCAACTAACACTGACTTAGACCCACTGGCAACTAGGTCAGTGGAAGAAAGAATAGTTTTTGACACAGTGGTTCTCATTCTGGCTGCATACTGGAATCACTTAGAGAGATTTTAAAAATATGGATGTCTGGGTACCACTCCCAGGGTCTCTCATTTTAATGGTCTTAAATGCAGGGAATTTTGTTAATGCTTGGACTATGATAATGTGAAATCCAGGTTAAGAGCCATTGCTTACAGTATCTTCAGGCACCTCTCAACAGATAAGATGACATTCTAGTTAGTAAGTAGGTTGTTCAGGGTATATTTAGACTGGCCAGATAATGCCTTCTTTTTATGAAAGAATTAGCAAAATGAGCACACATGAAACTATGTTTGCAAGCAATATACTCTTAGTAGTCAAAAGTTCATATATAAACTTCCAGTTATCAGTACCAGATGCTATATAGGTTTTTGTTTTTGTTATTATTCTGTTTTTGTTTATGTTTTTATTTTTTAGACAGAAATTGTCTATATTCTACTTCATGGTAATAGTCAGGGACTACCTAGGGTAACAGACCTATGCCCAGTATAATTGTTCTGACATTATCAGCTTCTCAGCTGAGAAGTTAACACATACAATATAGATTCTAATATAAACCTGTGAAAAATCTTTTACCATGCATGAAAAAAGAATACATATGTATACACATACACAAAGGGACAGATACATAAAGGAGAGGACTTTGGATGTGGTCTTGGTGTGCAGAATTCCAATGTTAATGTAACAGCTGCATTGAACATGCTATTTTCAGATAACTAGCAAGTCTCATTTCCACAAGCCAATTTTCAGGAGTAGAATTTAGAAGAATCATTTTTTCCCTACTTAACAATTACCCTGGATACATGTACTGAAAAACAAATTGTCTAAATTTGTTTTTCAGTACATGTAGCTGTCTAAATTCATGCAAACCTGCCACTGACTGGGCCATATGGGCTTCAACTCTAAGACCAACTTTCTACCTGTTGGGGATCATAATGTACTGTTTATGAAGGTCTTGGTTATTCTAAAACAATATTCCTGGTTAAGACAGATGAATCTGGCTCCAGATGAACCATCTGTCTGGACAATGTTGAGAGACACACATTGATGAATTTAGACTGAGTCATGGACACAGATCCAACAGTTGTATCACATTTCTAAGGCAGCATTGATCTGAGTAAAGTGGAAAAACAGAGTATTCTTCTGTGTTTCCTTGAACTGGAAGAAGGATTATAAAGAACAAGATCACTCTGGGAGAATTCCAAATTAGTCTTAGGTATCTATTCATGAGTCTATTCTGATTGAAATGACTGTTTCACTGAACTAAGCCAATGATTTTATAGTTCTGTTTGATTTATTTTTAAATTTTGATATGAGATTTCTCCTCAACTGGGTGGTTTGCCTCCCTGGAAGCATACCTTGTAAGGCTTGGGGAGCCCTCACATGTGTGCAGTGGAAGGGAGGCTTTCAATTGCAGAATGAGCAGACTAACACATTAGGCAGTGGTTGGCTCTGAAAAATGCAAGCAGGGAACAATACTTGCTCTGGAAAAAACTCAGTATGAGCCAACTAGCAATCAGTGCCATGGTCAAATTTTGAAATCAGGGTTCTTTGTAGCTGGAACAATATGTCTTGATTGGGAGCAAATTATCATGAAGTACCTGGCTTTAGAGTATGTATTAACACCATAGGATAATATAGGCAAGCATAATCCAGGCATTAAAAACCCTAACATCAAGATAAACATAGCCTTTCCTAGTCTGTTCCACATATAGCATTCATTTGGCCTAAACCTCTGTGTAGTTCTTGAAGAATAAATTTTCTACTGATCATTTAGTTTCAAACAAAGCCTGGATTTTAAATGATTAAGTTAGTCTGAAAAGATGTCAGGCCCTTTAAGCATCTTATGGGGCATATATCATTTCCTATGTTTTCTCTCATATGTGGAAGCTAGGGAGTAGTTGGGATACCAGAGGGACTTCAGATAATGGAGGAGAAACTCTAGTGGAACCAGGGAGGTGGTCTAAGGGAAGGAGTGGGGTAGGGAGAGGGAGAATCAATGAAGGAATCGCTTCCTTTGACATTATGTACATATTTGTGAGAATAACATGTCAATTTCAATATCCTGTATAGGGAAGGGGAGAGCGGGGAGGGAGCCAGGGGAAAACTCACCAAGTGCTGTGCACATGCCATGCATGTCACTATCACTATGAACTACATTATGATATGAATTATAATGCACCAATACAAGTATGAAAATAAAACAATAAATAAAAAGGTGTAGTCAATTAGAAATAAAACAAAACAAAAAACAAAACAAACAAATCCTGGCTTCTAAAAAGAGATGCATGCCTTGTCCTGAAAAGTTCACTTTCTTTATTTAGGCTTTACCAATGAGAATGGGTAGAGATACTGGTATTTATTGGCATCTAACACTTGAAGGGTTGTGTACTGGCACAGAAACAAACTTTCTTATATGGAGTATGTATCTAAAGTTTTGCAAGCTAGATACTTTAGGGCATGTGAATTACCAGAAATACCAATATGGTCCAAACTAGCAAATATCCTAGGGTTTTTTCATTAGTTCTCCCATTAGCTATAATGAAGCAAAAGGTAAAGTTTTAAAACATTTAAACATTTTGTTGCTAAAAGTTTTAATAAACTGATTCCTGAACACGCATTTCTTACCTGCTCCTACACTTTGGGAAATGACAAGGACCAACCATAGCAGAATTACTTTTGTGAATTAAAGACTTTACTCATTTATTTTGCAACATGACCTATGACTCAAGTCCCTTTCTTCCTGGCGATAGAAACAGGCAATCTCCATTGAGGAATTAAATCATTCAGTAGCTAAATTGAATCAGTTGTCCTGAAAAGATAGTCTTCTCTTCATTTAGAAATTCACATCTTTTAGCCGGGCGTGGTGGCGCACGCTTGTAATCCCAGTACTTTGGGAGGTGGAGACCGGAGGATCCGGGTTCGCGGCCAGCCTCAGTGCGCATGCGCGTGCGATCTATCTCTCTCTCTCTCTCCTCTCTCCTCTCTCTCCTTCTCTCTCTCTCTATCTCTCTCTCTCTCTCCCTAGCGAGGCCCTCCGCAACTTCGTGAGA
>PVJS01054163.1:0-13055 GCA_004027185.1 Glis glis
CTTGGGAGGCTGAGAGAGGAGGATCGCAGGTTCATGGCCAGCCTCAGCTACTTAGTGAGGCCCTCTGCAACTCAGTGAGACCCTGTTTCAAAATAAAGAATAAAAAATAGGGCTGGGGGTGGAGCTCAGAGGTAGAATGCCCCTGGGTTCAATCCCCGGTACCACACACACACACACACACACACACACAAAAAAAAAAAAATATATATATATATATATATGAGTGATTGGAAGAAAAATGGGAGAATCATCAATATCTGCATGGCTTAATCGTCACCCATTTCTTGAGAACTGATGAGATCGTCAAGCATTGTGTTAGAGAAAGAAAACTGTCTTTGGCCTCTTGAAGCCCACCATCTAGTGAAAAGGTTTATAATAATTAAAAAAAAAAAAGAAAACAGAGAAAGGAATTAGACTTCTGCAGAAAGCCAATAAGCATATCATGAGCATGAAAAAATACCATTTATTGTTGTTGGGAATAATACTCTTCTATGTAGTCATCCTCATTTTAACATACGGGAAGTGTGAACAGGAGGATAGAGGGTCAAAGACCTTTTTCCTGCCACACAGTGAACCCTGCTCAACTATTTCAGATTCCCAAAAGAATGCAGCACGTTTTCTCAGTCCAATGGGTCCAGATGCTCATACAAATATTAGTTGTACAACTTGGTAAGTGCTTTGAAAATAAGGCGGGCACCAAGGACGTAGCCACCTCCACCTTGCGAGACCTCTCAGAGGGCAAAGACCTGGCATCTCTGCCTCCTGCACAGGGTAGCTGTGGGGGGCAGCCTCTGCCCCGAGGGCTCCTGGAATGCAGCTTTCTGTCCTGTCTTGGCCCAGTCATAGGTTCTCAATGAGCATCCTTTCCTTCTCAGGAGAGGACAGCTCATCTTCTCTGCAGATGTCCCTGCTGTGTAGGAAGAGGCGTGACTAGCGGGCTGTCTCTTGCTGAAGGGAGAAAACTCACTCTGAAGAATTTCGGAGCCTGCAACAGGCTCCAGCAGTCTGCTCAGTCCCTTCATCTTCTTCCGGCCACCTTTCCTCTAGTGAATAGTATGCTCAGGTCTCGGTTCTGGGTACGGCTGTGCATTGGAAGCCGCTCATAGTCTTGTTTTCCGATGCAGGATGTTTTAAGAATATTTCTCCATCCTTACCTTCATGTGGGCGCATTCCCTACAAAATTGATTATAACAATCCTGTCTTATCCTTTGCTATTTTTATTTACATGTTTTGGAGAAAAATACATTGTATTTGCTGTCTGTGTTGTATTTGGTCTTATACTCTTCTCTCTCGCAAATGGGACAAAGGATTTTTTAAATTTTAAACTGATATATAAAACATGATAATTAGATCCATTAATGGGTACCATGTAATGTTTTGACACAAGTACACATTGTGTGATGTTTAAATCTGGTTCAACATGGTAATCTCAAACATTTTATAATTTATTTAACGGTGAAAACTTTAAAATCCTTTCGTCTAGCCTTTCGAAAGGTGCAGGGCCTTATTGTTATCTATAGTGACCCTACTGTGCAAGGGACAAAGTTTCTTCCCACTAAAATCCAAGACCGTGTCATCTCATACATTTGAAAGGAACAGAAGAGGTTTTCCATTTAAAAAATATAATTTCCATATTGAGCACAAGTTTTCACGAAAAGGACCATGTTTTGAAGCATAAGCCATATATAAGACTATACATTTTGCAGGTTTCTACTTAATTGCTTAAAATTTTTATTTTAAGTTTTATGTCATAAATCACTAGGCCAAGAATGAACTTCACACATCTCTTCGTTGTAATACCTGGTTTCTGGAGAGGGCGAGGGTGGTCGGTTCAGTACAGAGGATCCTGAAGCGGCTTTCCTCCAGCCCTTTCCCTATAATATCAGGCTGTCATTCTCCCATTTCCCACCCCTGTTGGCCTGTAATTGTGCCCCATTGGCAAGACCACGACCTAAAGAGTCAGCGTGGTGGTTTTGCGGCAGCTGTTTCTGCAGAAGGTAAATGCCGTGCAGATATTGATGAGCTTGCTAATTTGTTTAGTAGACAGAATTTAGAATGGGGAACAGGATTTGTCTGCTAGCTGTCATCATCCATCAGCCCCAGGCTGCCCCAGGCAGTAGGTTTGCTTTTTGCCAGCTTCTAATTTCGCTTTATTTTTCCTTAGCTTCAATCTACTTTATTCATTTATTATAATTGGGAGAGTGGTGGTTGAAATAGAAAAGGAAAAAAAAATACTCCTGTTCAGCTCGGGAGCTTGCAGGTTCTCTTTTGCTGCTGCTCCTTGATAGCACAGGGTCGGCCTGGACCTGCTGGTCTGCAGGGACTGGTGTGGGAGGGGAGGCCATGCTCTCCCAGGCGCCGTATGGCATAGCTCCCAAAGAGTTTAGATTCTAGGGGTGAAGATAGGAAGAAGCAAATCAACATAGAGAGTGTCAAGACAGTGCAAGTCCAGCGTAGGAGCTGGTGCAGAGAAGGGGGTAGGACTGGGCGCCGGTTCAGAGGACGAGCTCAGGGCAGGTTCTTAGCGGGGCTGTTGGGACCCTTCTGGGAGAGGAAGCAGCCAAGTTAAAGACCCAGAAGAGATGCTGAGCTCCTCAACTTCTTGGGACAGCGAGAGCCAGTGCGGTCACAGAGGGCGGTGGCTGAGGGGAGCGTGAGGGAGAGGAAATTGGAAGGGAAGGCAAATTGCTCTATTTCCTCTCGAGTGTGAGGAAAGTTGGTTGTAAGTGGGGGAGTGACTTGGTCAGATGCACATTTTTAAAAAGGTTTATTTGATTTTAATGGATGATAATTGTACATATTTATGGAGCACAGTATGTCAGATGCACATTTTAAAAAGCTTAGTCTGGCTACTGTGTGGAGAGTAGACTATAGGGAGACAAGAGAGGAAGCAAGGAGGGTGGTGCACAGACCACGGCTGTAACCAGCAAGGGGCGCTGTGGGCTGGCACTGGGGCGACGGTGGTGGAGGGGGCAAGAAGTGTTCAGGTGGCCCCTGTTTCATACAGGTTGAATAGCTCAATGACGATTGGATGGAGGGATAAGGAACAGAGAACCATCAAGGGCAATAGGTGTTTTCAATTCAACTACTAAAGGTCTGTGTGCCCATAACTAACTCCTACATACTGGGAAAAGATACAGGATGGGATGAGGTGGCTACTAACTTGAGGTTGTCTTTAAAAACCCATGGTTGGTCAATTTAAAATAACATGTAGAACAAGTCAAGATGAGTAAATGTTACCCTGCATTTAAAATAGAGGAAACATTTATAGTTTGTCCATGTTGTATTTTAGGGGAGTTAGTAGAACCCTCATTTACGTTAATACATAGACCACACTCACCAGAGGCCAGTATGTGTTCTCAAGGATCTACTCATGAAAATTACCTTCCTTCTTTTTAACAGACCTCCCTCCCTATTACTGGATATCATCATGACTTCTAAAAGGTAGTTTTATAAGATCTCATAAAATTCTGATGAATTAGGACATTGATTGAATTGACAATGTGTTAATACAGATTACTAGCTGAAGACCCATGCCTGAAGGAGATAGATTAGTGTATGGTGAAGAATCTAAAAGAGATTTGCAGACAGGTGTCAGCTTTTCTATTCATTGGATTATCTTCTTTATTATCTTTATTAAGAACTTGGATGGAAGAGGAAGAAATCGATGGTGGTAACACTTTGCTTCCCTTTTTTGGAAAATCACACTTGGGACTTTAACCTATTTTTGTCTCCTGGGGTGCTCGGGGAGTTCTGATAGGCTCGGTATTGGCCAAAACTTAGAGGTGAAATTTAATAGTATTGACATAATTCTTCATGTAATCTAAGAATCTATTGATCAATTATAGGTGTATTTATATATGAATTAATATTTGATTGTCAAAATATTCTGGTCGATTTTATGTTCAGTATTAGTCAACAGTAAGACATAGCTGCACAACAGTAAGACAAGCAAGTGGTCACTGCCCCATTTACATTATCAATAGAAGATAGTGTCTATGACCAGTGACATAGTCCCCCAGTGACATGTGTCCTGGTCAGTTTACATGTGTCAGTTCTGGGTAAAAAACTTTAAAGGGCATTGACAATTTAATGTCTAAAGTCGATGAGGTAGGGTATGAATAATCTAGAAACTAACAGTTCATATAAAGAGGGGTTGTTTAACCTGAAAAAGAGGAACGTAGGGAGGATTTCAGAATAATCCAGAAACATGAAGAGGATTGGCCTTTGATTTAGTCGGGGTCTGGCAAGAAACAGACGATGGACTTAAATGGTTTGAGGAGAGTTTAATAAAGAATAGTTATAAGGATATGGACAGGGTTTTAATTCCAAGGCCACAATAAGATACCACTTTACAGGACGGCCACAACAAGAAAAGGCAAAGACCAAGCATCAGTCGTGGTGTGGAGAAATCAGAACTGTTCCCCATTGCTGATGGGAATGTGAACTGGGCAGCCGTTTGGAAGACAGTCTGGCGGCTCCTGGAAGGGCTTGACCTCACGAGTTACCATATGATCCATCCACTCCATTCCTAGGAATCCAAGAGACAAGAAGACGAGTGTCCACATGAACACGTGTACATGGTATTCACAGCAGAATTATTCACACTGCACCAAAGTGGAAATGACCAAATGTCCATCAGCTGATGAGAAGATCAAGGAAATATGTTATATCCATGCAATTGGAACATTACTCAGCAACGAATAAGAAAAAGGATAGTGTGGACGAACCTTGAAAACGTTCTGCTGAGTGAAAGAAACTAGTCACAAGAGAACACATTGTAGGATTCCATTGATATGAGACGGACATCCAGACCACCAGGTCTACAGGAGCCTGCCGGGGGACGAGGGCTCAGTGGAAACGAGAAGCGACTGCTAATGAGTGGGGATGACGAAGGTGTTTCAGAATTTATCGTGGTGATGATTGAACAACTTGGTGAATGTAGTAAAAGCCACTGAATTGTACAATGGGTGAATTACATGTTGATTATTTCTCAATAAAATTGTCAAATAGTACACAAAATAATGATTGGAATGACACGAGGACTTTTAATCTCTGGAAATAGGATTGATAAAATCTGAGCTGTTGATAGTGAAATTGTGTGGAGGGTTCCGGTGGCATGTGGCGGATTCATAGCTCCAGGTTCGATTTCCGTCCAGTGGCATGTTGGCACCGATTTTATTATCGTTCAGCCAGCGATGATCCTGGAAGTTCAAAGTTTGGGTTTGGGCTCATAGTACATAGAGCACGTGCATTGTTATGAGAGTGGGGAAACTAAGTAAGTGTGGGTTGTTCGCTTTGGTTTCAATCCATGTGAACAAGTATTGCACTCTACTGTGTAAGAAGCCGGTCATCAGAGAATTTGCAGGATTTGGAGGAATGAAATTTGCCTACTTAACAATTTTATTGATTATGTATAGTAGCTCTCCTTTCCTTTTTAGTTTAAAATGACAGCAAAAAGATGGTACTCCAGTATTCCCGCGGAGAAAATTACTGCCGTCTTTCACGACGCACAATGGACGTCAGGGGAGCGGGTGCTCCTCCTGCCTGCGAGTGCTTCAGTGGGACTCCTCCCCTGCAGTCATGGTGGGCCATGGCTGACCCCCACACCCACCCACAGAATCCACGTGGGACTGGGCGCAGGGGTCTGAGCGGTGGAAAGTCACAGGTGACAGTGTTGGTGGAGACACCGCATCCAGGAGCCCCAGTCAGCAAGCTGCTTATGTTGAAGACTTCAGAGAAGTCATTTGGCTTCTAGGGTTTTCTAAAATCACTCCTTCAACTTCGTGCCATGTTTCTATCCGCTACATTCAATACATACCAGCATAATCATTTACATGGTCCTGTGCCAAAATAAAGAAACGAAGATGCTCATTTACGAACGTGGACAATGTCCAAATAAACCACTGATATAACCTGCCAACTTAAATGGATGGAGGATTCGGAAGAAATGCTCAAGACTGTGGAACATACATTTCTATTTATCTTTATTCCTGGACATTCGGATATATCTCGTAAATACTTGATTAAAGATTTCTTGGATATGTAGAAATTGCCAAATTTCCCCCTTAATATTTTTTACAGTAAAATTTACTCTTGGCTAAATGCTA
Source organism: Glis glis (assembly GCA_004027185.1). NCBI lineage: Eukaryota > Metazoa > Chordata > Mammalia > Rodentia > Gliridae > Glis > Glis glis. The sequence goes on from PVJS01054163.1 coordinate 6,111, forward strand.
ATAGTTTTAGATTATTTGTTTCTTATTTCTATAAATAAGAACTAGGGCCGCCGCAGGCCTCCCTGCCTGTGCTCCTCTTTCCTGATTCTTCCCAATACTTCCTTCCGGTCTTGACTCAAGCTGCAGCTCTCAGTGAGACCTTCCTTTCTACCCAGCACCTTCTGTCATCTCTCCTTAGCAGTTCCCTCTCTCACATGGGGTGTATCTCTGTTCGTCCATCTTGCCTATTTTTGTTTTCTGAGTAGAATATTAGCTGCCCGAGGACGAGGAGCTTGGTTCACCTCGTGTACTGCTTCATGTCCAGAGCACAGGATAGTTCCCAACAAGTGGAGACACTGGAATAATATGTGTTGAATAGCAAAGTAAGTAAGTGCTGATTTGAGCTACTGTTCTGTATTTATGGCCAGAAAAGTCATCAATAATTGAATGTTGTTCTCTCTTTGAATTCCATGTAGGCAGCTTTGGGGTTAACGTCAGGTTCTTACTAAATTATTTTTAGCATTTATTCCTGTTCTCCCTGAAATCTTTTACTATGATACTTCTATCACATCTCTATTAATTAACCCCAACTCTTTTGAATTTACTTACCTGACTTTATTGAAATCCAAACTATGTGTAGATCACTCATAAGAGATACAATCTAGCCGGGTGAGGTGGCGCACGCTTGTAATCCCAGTATTTGGGAGGCTGAGACAGGAGGATCGCAGGTTCACAGCCAGCCTCAGCAACCTAGTGAGGCCCTCTGCAACTTAGTGAGACCTTGTTTCAAAATAAAAAATAAAAAAAAAATAGGGCTGGGGGTGAAGCTCAGAGGTAGAATGCCCCTGAGTTCAATCCCTAGTAACACACACACACACACACAATCCACAATATACCTTTTTAAACACGCTTTTAATTTAATTAAGGCAAGATTAGCAAATAAACCATGTAGAATGGCTGTTTTCAAATAGAAGAGGGAGCTGTTTAAAGAGGAATTCATAGAACATCAATTAGAATTTTTTAAAATTTATTTTTGTGGTACTGAGGATTGGGCAGTTTTGGGGTTTTTTTCACCCTCTGAGCCATACCCCCAGCCCTATTTTGTTTTATTTTCTTATTTTGAAACAAGGTATCGCTAAGTTGTTGAGGGCCTTGCTAAAGTGCTGAGGCTAACCTCAAACCTTCCATCCTCCTGTCTCAGCCTCCCAATTACTGGGATTATAGACATATACCACCATGTCCAGCTCCCAAGATTATTTTTAAAAAATGCTTGCTGGGCATGTTGGTCCATGCCTGCCATCCCAGTACTTGGGAAGCTGAGACAGGAGGATTGCGGTTCAAGGCCAGCTTTGGCGATTTAGCAAGACCTTTGTTTCAAAATAAGAAGGATTAGGGGTATAGCTCAGAGGTAGAATGCCCCTGGGCTCAATCTCCAGTATGGAAGGAAAAAAAATGCTCTCAACCCATCCACTGGCTCTAAGATTGGAACATGTTACTAGTGTATTTTTTAAAACTTTCCATATGATTTCACCAGTCCACACAACTGACCATTAAAAACTACTGATGTAACAGATTATGTATGTATTTTGCTTTCAGCCAAACACACCTTATATATCAGGGCCTGCCTAGTAGCAGCTCACTGTCTAATTGAACATTTACTGCTTACAGAAACATTACCAAATCTATCAGCTTTGGGGTAACAATCCCTATTAGTATTAAAAGCAAGCGTTCATATTTATTTGTACTTGCTTCCTTCTTAGGAAACGGCGTCTTGGTTGTTTGGGTTTTCAGTCTGCCACTTAACTTTGCTTTGCAGGACTTGTTGTGGCTCGATGGTCCCTTTTCCATTTTCCAATAGGGTTCTCCTGCTGGCGATGCCCACCCTCCTTGGGCCACGCTCTGCGCACGCATCCTCTTGGGGCCACCCCTACAGGGAAGATGACACTTTAAAGTCCGCAAACCCTTTTCTCAATCTGTTGCAGACTGCCCTGTAGATGTCTCTTTGGAAGTTTGGTTTTCAAATGTGGGTAAAAATTTTTGGGTCTTTCTGAATTGTTGCCTGTTGCTGATCAAACTTAGAAATACAAAACTCCTGTCGTATTTTCCTCGCTCACCGTTTACATTTAGACAAAGCTGGACTTAGAACCCACGCCACGAACAGGTCGGTATCATCACCGCTTGGACTGCAGCTGTCGAATTCTTGGGCTTCCCTCAGTTTACTCTCTTCTGCGCTCTGCTGTCCTTCTTAAAAACTGTGTCATGAGAACTGGGACAATTAAAAATACTTGTCCTTGAAAGTAAGAGCAACCCGCCCTAGTCTGGGGCTGGGTTACCCCGGTTCTGTGAGCTCCATGCGCACCAATGTACCAGTGCTGGGACCAAACGGGTAGAAAATCTTTGTTTTCCCACCAGATGGGTTATTTTAAAATATCACAAAACTTCGGAGGTTATTTACATTACAAATGCGCTTCTTCACACACATCAAGAATTGAGTACCGTGTTTTGACAGTAACTCCTTTATGAAATTATATGTTGCGCAAGTGGAGTAAAACCCAAGTCATTCTCCGGGGAGCAGGCATATGAATCCGGATGAGGTCACACCTCTTTAAAGATGCAGTTTGATAATCCGACATCAAAACAAAGGAATTCTGTTAATCCTCTCACAAAAGTGCAAATTGCTAATCAGATCCCTGGGCTGGGCTGGCAGCTTGGTAAACACTGAGTTTGGCAGAAGAGCAGATTGGGCGGGTAGATAGCCTAGGAGAAGCCTGGATACCAACTCTGCCCTTCTGGGCCCAGTGGGGCCTGTTGTCTCCGAACGGTTCCGCGCGTCAGCGGAGGTGGTTCTAGGGTCATTGGGATCCTCTGCGTCCCTCCTTCCGTGGGAATGGCGAGCTACATCGAGCCTCCTGTCTTTCATCCCGCGTGGCTGCTGCGCAGGCTACTCTAGCCCGTGTTCTTTTCACTTGCCTGCCTGTGTCTTTTGAATTTTCATGAAACATTTCTCCACAAGCCCAGAGGGGTTTCTCTCCCTTCCCACAAAGAGCGTGGTGGTATTTGAGAGAAAGAATCTTCTGGAAAGTATAATAATGAAACCTTTAAATTTTTTTTTGTTTCTGTTTTTTAAGTGACAAAACTGAATTTGAGGCAGCTCAAGAGAAGGAGTTGGAGTTTGGGGGGTACAGCAGTACCAGAGCAGCAGATAATCAAAGAGGGGGAAGGGCAGGAGTACGATGGGCCTCAGGAGCAGGTGGAACCAGGGGCCCCACGCTGCAGAGCCTGGCCAGAGGGCCCCCCTCTTGTCTCCCTGCCACCGTGGACGTCAGCTTTATTCTTTGGCCTGTGACAGAGATTTCTCCATGTGGGAGGAGGCCGCGCCGTCGTGGGAGCACTGGAGTGGTAAGGCCCATGGCTTCCCTGGTTGGTTCACTTAAGTAAGGCAGGGCGGGAGGATGGTGATTGGCGGGCTTCGATCAGGTCCTGGTTCTGGGCCACTGGACCACGTGCATCTAGCCCTCCACAGGTCAGAGGGCCACAGGTGCCTGCTGTAAGCTGAGCTCTCCTCTTCAGACCTGCGGGACAGTTCTGAAGGTGACACTGCCTAGCCCGCAGGGGACTCACTTCCGGCCTCTCCCCAGTGCTCCTCCTGTTCACTCTCTGCCTGGCCCTGGGTGTTTCCACAGTCACTGAGCCCTCCTGAAAGTGAGGCCTACAGCATCATTTTACAGGGGCTCCCATGAAGTGAGCGCGCTATTTTGGACACTTCCAGCTAATTTCCTGTGTTCTGCTAAGGGACAATCTGTAGCTTCCTTGGGTACAGCCTGAGTTGGGAAGCAGTGGCCATCACAGCTGTGCCTGGGGAGCCCCATTCCCACAGGGGTGCAGGGCACCTCTGCCGTGACCCAGTAGGGCTGCAGCGGGCACACTGGCTTCACAGAGGGGGACCATGTGGGGCCTGACCGGATCTCCATCCTCACAGGAGGGTTTCCCAGGATGGTGCTGTGGGGACAGCTACCCACAGCCACAGCTCTGTGAATAGGAGCCCTGTCTTTTTAAAAGCAGTAGGGGGCCGGGGTTGAGGGAGCGCTCACAGCGGTAAGTATAACACAGCTGTGCTCTGTTTATGCTTTGGCTACAATAAAAAAGCTATAAAATGTGAGATGTCATAGCTCCACTTTGCTTTATTTATACTATTTCCTCTGAGCTCGGTCACACTGCACATTTGTCTGCTAAGTTGCGGCAAGAATGGAGATTAAAATATCACAGCTCAAAATAGGAGTCAAGCGGAAGGAGATTCATCATAGCCCTATTAAAAATATGTAAATATGGGAATGAAGTCATTTTAAAGCTACACAGCCTCCTCCTCTATGAGTTAAGATCCCCGAGCAAGCGGTGGCGACGCCAAGGACAGAGCTGGAGACTCACTTTCTTCCACCCGTGGAAATCCTTTCAAGATTAGAGATTGTTTGAATTGCAAATGACATATGTTTTCCTATAATCACACCCAAGTTAATAATGGCAGGAAATCGGATACAGAACACGCAGATCAAAATACAGTTTTGGCAATGAAAGGTTGTATGTTGTTCACTTGGTAAGTATTTTTAAAATTTATCGAGGAAATCTCCTTTTTGACCTTAGTTAACGAAATGTGAGGAAACTCCAGAAGGATCCCCAGGTAGGAAAGAAAGAAAAAGGAAACTGAAACTCAGAGACTTGATCCGCCCTTCCGCCACCCAACCACCAACTGGAAGCTCCGACTTGTCCCTCAGACCTTGCTAGTAAAATCCCTTCTCTGAGCAGCTCTCCTGCCATTTGTTAGCTCTGTTGTCTACGTGGTGTGCATGGGCGCGTGAGGGAGAGTTCTAGATGGAGAGTCTGGAGTATCTTAGAGGCCGAGTGGCTGTTGATCTTCTGAACTCCTCATTTTCCAAACATGCTACTGTGATGGTCGCGATTGTAAAGACCCAGGCTCGTGAGTTGCTCCCTGGGGGCCAGGACACGGTGCTGAGTGCCACTTGTGCAGTTGTCATTCCTCACAGGCGAGGAGCAAGTGGGACCGTTCTCGCATTTCATAGATGTGGAAACTGAGGTACTGGCCACACCGCTCCTGAGTGAGGACAGGGATTGAACTGCGGCTGCCTTCCCCAAAGCGTTAGGATCAGGGGAGAGAGTCCTGGCTGGGTACAGCCCCGCCACTCCCCTCTGTCAACGAATTTTCCGCACCTGCACCGTGGACCTTTCCAGCTCGTCTCTGCCTGCCTCCAGGTGCCGTGACCTCATGAAAATACATTCTTTTGATCAGTAACTTTTCCACATTTGAAATTTTTCAGAAATGATTGTTAACTCTTCCTAATACAGTGATGGTAGAATTTCTTTCGCCATGTACCCCCCGCGGAATCATTTGACTTTCCGATGCTCTTAATTGGGGGAGCATGGTTGACACAGGACTTTCTGGCTTTGTGACCTTGTTCATGTTGCTTGACCTCTATGCTGGTTTTCTTGTCTTTAAAATGGGTATAATAAAAGCATTTCTCCCATAGGGATGTTTTGAGAATTAAGCCAGATAATACATGTAAAGCTCTTAGGTCCTATGTGTAGTAACTACCATAAAATATTGAAGTGTTTGCTGTTGTGACTATTTTTTATTGTTTTTTATTTCTTTGCAGTACAGGGCCTCACACATGCTAGGCAAGTGCTGCTCTATCACTGAGCTACCTCCCCAGCCCTACTGTTATGATTATTACTATTATTATGATTATTTACTTTTATTGTAGTACTGGGGATTGAACCCAAGGGCATTCTACCACACAGCTCTATCCCCAGCCCTTTATTATTATTTGTTTTAATGTTGAGAGAGGGTCTCCCTTCTTTGCTGAGGCTGGCTTCAAGCTTGGGATTCTCCTGTCTCAGCCTCCCACGTACTGGGGTTACAGGTGTGCACCAGTGTAACTGGCTTGTTATGATTGTTTTTTGATCACCCAAGGCCCATTTAGCATCTGTGTCTGTTGCTCTTCATGCTATCAATTCTCTATCGTAATTGGAAATTCAGACAACTTCTTTGTGCCTACATTCATGAATTGAAAGATTAAAGTGCTATTGGAAATTACCATGGATTTGAGATGGAAATATTACAGCAGGAGGGAACAGAGATGGTGTCAGCCAGCCCTGTAATGTGACAGGTATGAGGTCCTGAAAGGTCAGGGACTGTTCAAGAAGGCTGGGCAGGAGAGCAGAGACCCAGCCTTGGGTCCCAGCTGCAGCTTCCACACAACGGGTCGCCTCCGCATGCGCACCGCAGGAAATGAGAAGGCTCCTGGGACACGTGACAGGAGCCATGATGCCCATCATAAGGGTTTAAACTGGACAGGTTGCCATCATACCTGAGATGGATGGCTGTTGAAGATTTTAGGCCATGCGTCGTCCTGGCTGACTTCACAAGAGGACGCTAGGAGAAAGGCTTCCGGCTGGCAGGGATACAAGTGTTCATCTTTCTTACTGACTCAAGAAATTGATGTCTATAGTTTCTTTGTGTGTGAAGTGGGTGACTTGTAGTTTTCAGTAGTATAGGAGTAAGTAGGCCTAATGTTCTTAAAGAAGGTAGAAAGAAGATATTTTTAGAGCCGTTGAAGTAATTTAAATAGGGAAATGTCTGACAAAACATTGGGATAATTTTTGATCCACACCTAATGGGATCGAATTTATCTACTTTTACTCTAATACACAAAGAAAAAGTGGAGCTGTTTTCATTCTCCAGAGCTCTCAACCTACTGGGCAGGTTGGAAGGTGGTAAGATGTGAACTTAACAGCTGGTCGCAATGGCTCATGCCTGTGATCCCAGCTACTCTGGAGGCTGAAGCAGGAGGGTCCCAAGTTCAAGGCCAACCTGGGCAACTTAGAGAGACCCTGTCTCAAAAAGTTAAAAAGGGCTGAGGCTGTAGTTCACTGGTAGAGTATCCTTGGGTTCAA
>PVJS01054164.1:0-13056 GCA_004027185.1 Glis glis
CATCAAATTTGATAGATATCTTTGCTGGGTAGACAAATCTTGGCTGGAGGTTGTTTTCTTTCAGGGTTTGAAGTATGTCGCTCCAGGCCTTCCTGGCTTTCATGACTTGATTTGGAAGGTCGGGAGTGATTCTTATTGGTTTGCCTCTGAATGTTACATGCTCTTTTGCTTTCGCTGCCTTTAAGATTCTCTCCTTGGCCTCTACATTAGTCAGTTTGATTATTATGTGGTGTGGTGAACCTCTTCTCTGATCCTGTCTATAGGGGATTCTATATGTTTCCTGTACCTGTGTATCGACTTCTCTTTCTATGTTTGAAAAATTTTCTAATATTACTTCTCTGAATACATTATTGATTCCTTTAGTTTCAGCTTCTAACCCTTTTCTATGCCTATTATTCTTATGTTTGCTCTTTTAAGACTGGCTGAGATCTCTTCAATATCCAATTCATGCTGTCAAATTGTTTTTTCTAATTTATATACTATGTGCTCATTTTTGGAGAGGTCATCTTCTAAGAGTGAGATTCTGTTTTCCATGTGCTCTATTCTATTGTTGATGGTCTGTATTGATGCCTTCATTTCTATTATTGCATCCTTCACTTCCTTCAGAGCTTCTTTTTGAGTCTTGCTTATTTGCTCCTTAATTTCTATCAGGCTTTCTCTGAATTCTTTTCTGAAATCCTGTATCATTTCCTCTATTGAACTTCTGAATTGTCCTTCTGGCAATCTTTGCACTTCTGAGTTGGTGGGTTCTGTTGTTGTGGGATTGTGGGGGCTCATTGTTTCTTTTCTATTCTTCCTTTTCATGGTTCCAGGTTTCTTATGTTTATGCCTTTGTTGCTTTCGGTAGCTCTTCCTCTCTCACTCTATAGGTATCCTATGTCAAATCTCTCTCTCTTTATATTTTCTTGTCCTGGGGGTAGATAGTTGCTACCAGCTGAGCCTTAAAGGTGAGTGGCCTTTACTGAGTGGTTATTCCCACTTGCTTGGTATAATGTCCATTTGCAGGCCCAGTTCTTAGTCTCCTTCAGTGATTGGGACCCTTGGCTGGTGCCTTTCACTACCTGTGTGTGGGACCAGTGCCGCTGTTGCCCCCTCTCTATAAGCGTGGGTCTCCACGGTCTCCACTTGGTCTGTCCCTGTGCCTCGCTCTGTCTACACCTATGGTAGGAGGCACCAGCAGTGGGCCCTGGGCTTGTGTCTCTCTTTGCCTACAGAAGCAGTGGTTGTTGCTTTGCCCCGATTCTGTATAAACACAGAACTCCACGTTTTCCACAGAGAGGGCTGGCTTGGTCCAATTTTCCCCAGCTACCACAGCTGTATGTCCTGTGGTTATCCCCGGGGACTCTATAAGGGTGCTGCGACCTCCAGGTTGCAAGTCTGTCCCACCCAAATGTCACCGGGGATTGTCTGCTTATCCACGTGTCTACTGCGCCCCACAGCAGACCCCACTCCTGCCTCCTCCGGGGCAATCTGCACTGTCTCTGACCTTGTGAGTCCCTGTGGCCACGCTGGGTAGTCTCCCCCTGGGGCTGCTCATTGACTTATGGTCTCATTGAGTGCTGCTCTTAATCTCTGGGGTTGAGGATGGGCTCAGCTGCTGCCGCAGGTTTTGGTCAGGCCTCCGGGTCCTGGGGACTCTGCCGAGTGTAGATAGAACTGCTGCTTGCTTTTGTCACTGATGCTCTGCAGTGCTGGTTTTAGAAGAGCTTCCTGGCTTTGTTGGTTTCCTGCAGAAGCCGCAACGCCGGTAGCCATTGGCACGGACTGACCAAGATGGCACCACTGCCGCTTCTGCCGATGCAGCAGTTCTGGTCTGTGTCGCGCGTGGAGCGAGTCGCTGCTCGCCTTCTCTGCTGCTATTCTGCTGCTGCTGGGTTCACAACAGGTCGCTGGCGTCTCCGTTGGTCTTTTGTGGAAGCCACAATGCTGGTGGCCGCCGGTAAAGTCCTGCCGAGATGGTGCTGCTACAGCCGCTGTCACCGCCACTGTAGCTGCTGTCACCGCCGCCATTTGGTCTCTCAAGTGTGGAGGAGCCGCTGCTTGCTCTCATCTCTGCTGACCTGCAGCTGCTGAACTTTCCACGAGTCCCTGGCTTCTCTGCCGGAGGCGTGTGGAAGCCGCAATGCCGGTAGCGGCCGGCGCGGTCCCGCCAAGATGGCGCTGCCGCTTTCCCTTAGGTAAGGCGCTTGGAGCTTTTTACTTTCCTCTGTTTTGTCTTCTGGCTTTGATTCTGTTGCATTTCAAACTTTTTGTTGTTTACTTCAAGTTTGTGTTGCCTTTCTTCTGTGGAGAGGTTGCTTTCACAGCGAATGAGGTGTGCGTCTCAGAGAGATTGTAGCATGGCATCTCCCTTGGTCGCTATCTTGGATCCCTCCCACTCATTAATTTTAAAAAGGAATTCTTTTGCCAGACCTGGTGAGTCATGCTTGTAATCCCAGTACTTGGGAGGCTGAGACAAGAGGATCACAGATTCGGAGCCAGCCTCAGCCACTTAGTGAGGCTCTCAGCAACTTAGTGAGACCCTGTTTCCAAATAAAAAACAAAATAGGGCTAGGGGTGTAGCCAGAGGTAGAAGGCCCCTGGGTTCCATCCTCAGTACCAAAAAAAAAAAAAACAGGAATCCATTAGAAAAAAATAAAACAATTAGAGAGCAGTGTTGTGGTTCAGTATGTACAGGCAATCAGGATATCTAGAAATCAATGCAGCTAAATGTAGTATACAAAAGTTTCATTCTGGATGGGTGCTGAGGTATTACTTTTCAGGAAAGGAAAAGAACCACAGAGAAGGCTCAAGTTCACACATAGAACACAGACTGAGCTGTTGTGAGGTAGCGTCCCAGTCAAGACCAATCAGACCACCAAAGGTATTAAATGAGAGTGTTTATTACTGGCCACTAAGACTACATAGGCATGAGAGCCAAGTGCAGTACTTGACTACCCTGCAGCGTTTTCTTATATAGGGTAAAATACAATACAACCTCAGGGTGAAACTGAGGTTCCCAAGGCATGTATCCACAGCAGGGGGTGGGAAGCCTCTATGGTTCCCATAGTGTTCAGGTACGCCAAGCAAGCCAAGCATATCAAAAGTACAGAACCAAGAATAGGCATTTAGCAAGATAACAATAACACAATAAGTTACAACATGTTATTATGACAATACGCTAACTATCCTGCCAATGTCCTGGTTTAATTTTTTCAAGGCCAAAGTCCCTGTTTTAGGGCCAGGTTTGAGGTCATTCTGAGTAACAAATATGGAGTCACTCTAGCTAACAAGTTACTCTGGCTAACAAGCTCTAACTATGCATCATCACAGAGCGTTGTCAGATCTTGCAGGATCTTGAACGCTGGTATGATGATCAGGGATTTCATTGTGTGTGTGTGTGTGTGTGTGTGTGTGTGTGTGTGTTACTGGGAATTGAACCCAAAAGCATTCTACCTCCGAGCTACACCCCCAGTCCTATTTTATTTTTATTTTGAAACAGGGTCTCACTAGGTTGATGAGAGACTCACTACTTGCTGAGGCTGTCTTCGAACCTGTGATCTTCCTGTCTTAGCCTCCCAAGTACTAGCATCACAAGCATGCGCCACCATACCTGGCTCAGGGATTTCATTTTAGAAAGTGATATTTTAGGAAGATACCCAGGATGGCATGAGGGAGGGGCAGAGAGTGGGCACTGGAACAGGGCCCCAGGTTACCCAAAGTGTGGCTCATGCATGATGCCAATCTGCCAACTGCTTGTTACCAGTCTACAGAGAAATCAGTATAGGAATTAGGAGCAAGAATTTAGAAAAATGTTCCTTCATCACACATAGTTTAAGAAGCACTACTCTCCATGGGCATCCAGAGGGGATGGCAGGTAGTCTGGAAAGTGATTAATATAAGAAAGAAAAATGAAATCTGATGGTAGTTTTGTCATCTGATTTGAAAGAGTGCTGAAAATTTGAAGAAGAATATAACTTCATGACTGTTAGAATCAGAATATGGAAAGAAAAAAGGATTAACTTTATCACTGGGGAAACATTTCCCCCCAAAGTATTATAGAAAATTTTGAGAAGAATAGTAAGAATTCAATTCTTACCACTAAGAATTCAATTCTTTCCATTCCAGACAGACTGCTATTATTTTTTCAAGAGAAAATTAATTGAACAAGGAGTTTTTCAGATAAACACCCAGTGAAGGGGGGGAACAGGCATAACTGATTTTTTTCACTCTTTTATATTTCAAAAAAAGTCATTAAAAGATTTGGATGCTTGAAGTATTACATAAATTATCCTGTTATTGTAGCAATGAAAGAGTTTCACACCCATCCATTTATTTCTGATTTGATTTTCCTCCATGAGAATTCTTTGTTTTTGAAAATATTTGTCATGCTGCAGATGTAGTTCATATTAATCAAGGAATATATTTAAAAGGTAAGTTTGAAGTGCCTTATTAGGAGAAAAACAGCCTGGCTTCACATAGCTACTTAGCAATCCACTTCTTTCCATAGTGTATTTGCCAGCCACCTAAAATTAATTGTCCTTAGAAACTTATAATAGAAAGGTAATTTCACTGTACAGCTTACAATTTGTATCTCTTGACTAAAGAGCCTATTTGATAAGTGACAGAGTAGATGAACTCCTGTTGGTTTAACATTGCTCACAGACTGCCGCTTGAAGGAAAGGCCATCAGCTCAGTATTCTGGAATAGTTCTTACATGATGGAGTACACACGACTAAATCCTAGAATACATACAGAGATGATACTTTGAGGTGCTATCGTTCTACTGAGGCCTTCTGTGTTTATCTCTTTCCTAACACATCCCTCCTCATTTAAGTCTGTGTTTAGACCTCAGGGGAGGGCAGGAATGAGCTCCCCAGCAGAAAACCTAGCTTGAGTGCCAAAAGCCAAAGAGAAGATGATTGAGCAGGCACACATATGAAGAAGAATGGATTGATTTACAACTTCTTAGGATTTCTCAAGGTTGGAAGGAGGAAAAAGAAAACAGGCAGTAGGATTCTGAGAACAAAAAGGAAATGGTCAAATGGTCAGACCTAGTAATGTTTTAGCTATAGAATGTCCCCTGAATGAACTCATGTATTGCTTAGAGTTGATATCATTAAATTATGAGAACTGGGATCTGATCAGTGTATAAATCCACTGTAATGGATTTATTGGTGGTAACCTAGGCAGGTGGGGTGTGGCTGAAGGAAGCGGGTCACTAGGGGTGTGGCCTTGGGAACTGTGTTTGTGTCCTTGAATCCCCTTGCTTGTTCTCTATTGCTTCTAACCTCTGTCATGTGAGAAGAGCCCTTGCACTCCTCTCTCTATTTCCCACCACCATGCCCTGAGCTCTGTAGATGTAACCTGGCCTCACATGGACTGAACTGAAATCTCCAGAACTGTGAATAAATCAATCTTCCTTCCTCTAAGTAGTGGTGGTCAGGTGTTTTGGATTACAGCAGTGAGAATGCTGACCGAAACAGACCCCAAAGAGAGCTGCTTGTATGTCTAGGAAGACGGGACCATGGACAAGGAAAAGGCTTCCACGCTCTAAAAACGACAGCAAGCAGCAGAAAGTGGGACCTGAAGAGTCCATAGGCGCCAGAACTGTGAACACTGCCATGACAGTGTGCGGGCTGGGGACCATTCTCCTGTGCCTACCTCAATACCTTGGGACTCAATTGGATCTTGGTGTTATGGAGCAACACCTAGGTGGTCATATATAGGTGAAAACCCAGGATGGGGCTAATTTAAGGCTTTCTGCCCACTCCCAGAAGATTGACAGCTCAAAATCAAAAATTAAATCAAGTTATAGAATATAAAGTAACATTTGTTACCCATTTGAGTGTATGGATTGATATTTACCCTACCACAAATAACATGTACACATAGAACATATGTGTTATACACTGTATAATATTGGTGCCAGGTGATAGACTATTACTTTTCACTTTTCATTATTTTATAAATTCAATGTGCTATGTCATTAAAGTAATTGCCATAGATTTCCAAATTCGTACTTTCTTAAGATGATTTGCGCTGGGCTTGGTGGCGCATGCTTGTAATCCCAGTACCTGTGAGGCTGAGACTGGAGGATCCGTGTTCACAGCCACCTCAGCTACTTAGTGAGGCCCTCCACAACTTAGTGAGACCCTGTTTCAAAAACTAAAGAATAAAAAATAGGGCTGGGGCTGTAGCTCAGAGGTAGAATGCCCTTGGGTTCAATCCCTAGTACTGCAAAAAAAAAAAAAAGATGATTTGCATTACAAACAAAGCACTATATATATACTTGTTGTACATATACGGATGGATTCTAGGTAAAGAGAGATACCAAGAGAAGAAAGATCAACTTTTGACTTCTTTAATTCAGAATTTTGATGCACTCCAAACAAGAAATGGTTCTCTCTATTTCTTCATTACATGGCCTAAGTAAAACCTTATCCACAAAAATATCCTTGGAATCAGAATAGCTTGATTTGAAATACCAGATTTGCCTAAATCTCTCACATTTACCAGTAGCAGGCTTTCTCTATTACTATAGTTTAGTTCCAAAGAAATATCTCTGCACATTGATCTAGGATGGGAGTAGCAAACAGTTTTTTATTTGCTTCATACCTGTTCAAATATATCTTCAAAAGAGTTATCTTCCTCTACAACAAATACTATACCCAACACCAAAACACATTTGGAAACTCTAAATAGAAAAATAAAAAATTAAATAAGAACAACAATAAGAATGGAAGAAAAACAATTGGAGACCTAACCTGCTTTTCTTGATTGGTAAATGTATTACCTGAGCAATGGTCTTAATTCAACAGACAAAACCATGGGGCAAACAACAATTTAAAAAAAATCCCCAATTTTAATGAGACTTATTATTATTTATCTAAATAAGTAATATTTTCATTTTAATTTTAACTGATACATAAGAACATAAAAGCTGTACACATAAATGGGGTACCATTAATGTTCAATACATGTATACATTGCATTAGGTTTAAATTGGGTTAAACCTATTTGTCTCCTCAAACATTTATCATTTATTTGTGGGATCAACTTTCAAAATCTCTTCTTTTAGCTTTTTGAAATGTCCAGTACGTTATTGTCACCTGCAATCACCATACTGTGCAGTAGCCCACCAGCTGTCCTTGCTCCGATCTAACTGTAACTTGTCACGCATTGATCAACCTCTCCCATCACTCCCTCAGCACACACACTGCCACAGCCTCTGAAAATCACCATTCTACTTCAACATCTATGAAATCAACCTTTGTAGATTCTGCATATGAATGAGATAATTCTATACATGTCTTCCTATGTCTGACATACTTCACTTAATATAATGATCTCCAGTTCCATCCGTGTCGTCACAAATGACAGGATTTCATTCTTTTTATGGCTGAGCAGTGTTCCATTGTGTATCTGTACCACATGTTCTTCATGTGTTTGTCGGCTGATAGACATTCAGGTCTTTTCCATTTCTTGGTTAAAACCCCCAATTTTAAATGAAGCTATCCAAGTCAAACAGACCTAATGAGAATCAGCAAGCCCATTCAGTTCCTATTAGCAAAAATGCAAAAGGAAACTAAATCAATTAGTGCCCATGAGGTGAGAAACAAGAGCAAATTGAAAATCACCTCGTTTAGATATAAAGAAATTAAAATAAAGAGACATGACTAAATCTTTCACAGTAAGCCTACAGCCTATTAGCTTGTTCCTAAAAACTGGAAAGCAAAGTCAGAAACAAAGGTTCAATTTAAATTAAAAGTGGCATAATTAGGGTGGGGCACCTGGTGTTCATAATACAACTGTCCACCTAAACCTCTGTCCCGAAGTCATGTTCCTCCCATGCCCTGGACACGGCCAGTCACAATCCAGAGCCACAGGCCTGACCTTCTGACTTCCCTTCTTCTCCTTGCCCTCCCACTTTCATTTCTGTTTTGAGTTTTCCAGATAGAAATGTTCTTCCAAATGTCTGGATTTCTATCTCACCCAGAGCCAGACTTACCTATGAATGGAGTAGGTGTCTGTCAGGAGATCAGGAGATGCCAGGAGATACACACACACACACACACACACACACACACACACACACACTACCCCACCCCCAACCCTGCCCAGAAATAACCCATTCCTACCAAGACTAGAATTTTCTCCAGAGAAGTATGTCCTTTGGTCAAAAGAATTTTATTCAGAAAACATGAGGAAGGCAGATTAACCTACAACCTAATTATCCTTCAGCTGAAACTGGAATGTAAGAGTGTGGGTCAAGAAACAGGCAGTGCTCTGATTGGGGAAAAGGTGAAAGGGCTCAGCAAGGGAACCCTGTTTGGAGCACCTCAGTGAACAATGAACATCTCTAGATTTTCAAGTCAGGTACCTACAGGACAGACTTTAGATAATAGAGGAGAAACCCCAGTGGAGTGAGGGAGGTGGTGAAGAATTAATAAAGGAAACACTCCCACTGATGTTATATACATATGTTGGAATACTAATGCCAATCTCAATATCCTGTATGGGGAAAGGGGCAGTGGGGAGGGAACTGGGGAAGCTCACCAAGTGCTGTGTGCATGTATGTCACTATCACTCAACTACATCATGATGTGAGACTTCAAGGCACCAATAAAAATATACAAAAAAGAAAAGAGTGAAAACATTATACCAGAAAAGAAAAATAAAACAAAATAGTACCTAGCACATAGTAAAAAAAAAAAAAAAAACTCAGGTACCTGAGTTCCTGAGATACAAAGGAGAGCTGAAAGCAGGGGTGAGAGGCACCATGGCCTCCATTGGTCAAGAAATCCACTGCTCTGTAGGTTAAAGGCTGTGTTGTATCAAAGGCACAAGCTAGGGAATCAAAGTCCTAGATTAAAGCCTTCATGTGTTACAAACTGGGTAATAGTCTTTGCACCTGTAAAAGGGGAAAAATACAAATAACAGATTTTGAAGGACTAAAAGGATAATGACTAGTATCTACTGAGTGCTACTATGCACCAGTTACTGCATTTGGATTACATCAGCATTTCTCCAACTTTAACATGCTCGTGAACCACAAAGGCATCTTACTAAAATGCAGGTGAGTCAGTAAATCTGTGGAAGGGCCCAAGAATCTGTATTTCTAGCAAGCTCCTAGCTGACTGTTGCTGCTGTTGGATTTGCACATCATACTTTGAGTAACAAGGGTTTATATCATTGACTCCTCACACCAATCTCAGGTAGGAGGACTATGACTATCTATGCAAAGCCCACTATAGACGGGCTGGGAAAAAAGCACAAATGCTGTCATAGCGATAATTTTTTTAATTAAAGAATTAGGCAGGCTTGTGTGGCTTCTCCCTGCTATTCATAGTGTAGATTCAGAGGCCAGCAGCTTCAGGCTGCACCCAATCTGCATTTTAATGAGATCTCAGGTGATTCCCATGCATATTAAAGCTTGGGAAGCCCTGGATTAATGGAGTTGTCTATGTTTTTTAGAGAGGTGTGCCTAATACTACCAAGACATTTTCTTTATGTAAAATCAAATTTTATATAAAATAAAAATAATAATTTAAAATAAGTTAAGATAAAAAAAATCCCCCATGCACACATCTAGTAACAAGCGGGGAAAAAATCCTTCCTAGGTGCACCCATTTTTGTCAAATGGCTAAGCAGCACTCTTTCCTAAGGTCTACCAATCTTGACTGCAAAGGAAAAAAAATTTTTAAATCACCCTCAGGAAAATAAACACATAAACAATAACCCTACAAGTTACCAAATGTGTGGAAAGGTGGTGAATAAATTCTCTGACTCCATTAACAGCTCTCAAGATTCATAACTGGAAATTACACATTTTCCATCCACACATCTGTAAGGCTACTCTCTCTGGGAGGGTCTTGCCTATGAAGGGTGTTTGGGGAAGATTAGGAAGCTGACTTTGATGTTCATTTTATCTAAGAGACGATGCCATTCAAAAGGGACTTGTACAGAAGGAATGAAAAGGACTTAAGCATCATTATAAGAAAGGAATTTTTACCACATATTTGTGAATTCTAGAAACTACCACAACAAGAGAATTTTCTCAGCAAAAAATGGTATTTACTGTGGCCTGTGCACATGGTCTGTGGACTGGTTGGACCTAACTGAGGTTGCCTGAGCAGGGCTCTGCCCCTGGAGCTCTCTAGGGAAAGGAAAAGGAAATAAGGAAATGCAAAAAGGTAGGAGGGCTGGGGATGCAAAGTGTGGTAGATTGCATGCCTAGCATGCAGGAGGCCCTGGGGTCCATCCTGTCCTGGGTGTGGGTAGCACAGCAGCACTGGGGTACCCCGTCTCTGCCAAACAAGGGAGAACCTAGGGCCATTAATTCCATTGTTAACCTCAACAGCTGGGACTGAATACATGTAAGCCATACAGTCAGGAAGGAGCTGAAAGTCTGACCAGAATAGAAAAGAGAGTCTCCAGTAATTGGATGTGAAGATAGCTTCCTCCCAACCCACTGCCACCTCCTCAAGGAACCTGCCATCCCTTTTCTGGAAGCGCTGATGTCAAGGGCAGAGAAGCAAACCAGACTCACCAACCTGCCAGGCTTTGGACAGATTCATACTTTAAGCTTTTGATCAAAGAGTATCAGGAAGGAAATGGACAAGACATACCCTATTCTGTTTATTTCAACTATCCTCCACTTTACCTCTGAAAAACCATTAAAAGTTTGTGTGTGAGAATGCATATTTTCATGTTCTCTTTGTATCCATATACTTATAGTTAACACTATTATGGTGGCCCCTGGAAACTTGTTATGAAAATATAATTTTCTCCATATAAAAGGAGAAGAGAGAAACATTTCCAGTACCACACTGTAATTCTTAGCACTTTTAAAATTACCTGTCATATCAGGTATTAAAATTACCAACTTGCATTTGTTTTGAACATGGACTGTATATTAAATTTTCATTTTAATAAATAATAGAAGTGAAGCTATGGCAGCCAGAGTCATCACAGCTCTTGACTTTAATTAAAGTCAATGAATACTGAACCCTAACTATGTGCAAAGTCTAGGTGGTTCTAGGTGACAAGGGAGACTAAGGAGGTGACCAAACCACAGTCCCTGTCCTCTGGCGTCCTACTCAGAAGTGTTGCTCTCCTGATCTTCAATTCTGCCACAAAATAAAAGGTGTCTATTTCTAAGAGAAAAAACAAAATCCTGGCCTATTTTTAATGAGGATTATCTATATTAGGGGAAAAGGTGCGCAGACCATTTTCAGTGAAGGCGTTAAGTGACAGGCGCCAAATGAATTCTACTGACTCTAAGTATCTTATCATAGGTTCACAAAGTGGGTGATACCAACCCCAGAAGGTGCTGAAACAAAACATAGACACATAAAAGAATGCAAATTGTCACTGCATTGTTCTGTTTATTCACTTAAAGAAGGTAGATTTCCAGGAGTATGTTTTTCTGAGTATGTTTTTTCTGTAAGCCCAATAAATTTGGGGACCTCTGCAAGAAGAAGAGACAACTGGGGATTGGTGTAGCCATGGAAGGCCTTTGGGAAGACAGTGGAACCTGGTTTCAGCTTTAAAGGACCAGAGGGATTTAAAGAGGTAGAAAGAAGGAAGATACGCATTCTTTGTAAGGGAAAACCAAGCTGGAGTAATCTCAAAGCAGGTTAGGACAGCAGTCAGACAGCCAGGGAGGTGATGAAGAGCCCAGACTCAAGAGCCAGATTTGGGTTAAAAACTTGGCTCCACCACTCATGAGCTGGTGAACTGAAGAAAGCACTTACTTCAACTGTGTATACCTCAGCTTCCTCATCTATAAAGTATGGGTAATAATGAGACCTCCCTTGTAGACATTTTATGTAGACTGAATTAGTATTTCTAAAGCACTCAGATGAGGTGGGAGTGGACAGCTCCTATAAGGAAGTTCTGGGAAGCAGGTTTGGAAAATCAAAGTAGACTGGGATCTGCTGGTAGAGGCTCTCAGATGACTTGTTTGGTCATCTGAGTATGTAATATATATTATATACAAGTGTGTAATATATATACTATATATATGCTTTTATTGGTGCATCGAGATATAGAGTAATAGGAATATACATGCACACAACACTTAAACGGCATTAAAAAGTAACACGGGACATTTCTCCTGATGTGTCAATGCAAACATTCCCTTCTTTATCCTTACCTCTAAGTCCATTCTTCCATATATCTTGAAAATGCTCGTTGTCCTCACCACATCTTTTCATTTTAGTTTCCTCTTTTCATTTTTATCATGGTTTTGTGCCAGGGCCCAAGGCGAAGCCAAAGTTTCTTCTGCTGTTTGACAAGTCACAGCAGAAGGAGGTTTGTCACAGAGCTGACATCCTCTGGTGGTGGCAAGCCTGTTGATGGCCTTACTGTTAATATTAATAATTGTGGGATTGGTGACACCAAAAGGCAAAGCCAAAGTTTCTTCGGCTGGTTGACAGAGTCACAGCAGAAGGAGGCTTGTCGCAGAGCTGACATCCTCTAATGGTGACCTAGCCTATTGGTGACCTTACTATTAATGTTAATAATTGTGGGATTGGTGACGGGAATTGTAGGACTTATGCCAAAAACTCAATTTACGCAGAATGACTCGAATACAGGCGAAATGCAGGAAAACTGTTGTTCCCAGTATAGAAATAATTTATAGGAAAAGAGAGTTAAATCAGATAATGAGTACTACCCGCCAATCTGTAAATTATTAGCTAGTACTCAGAACAAGGAGGAACATAAACAATGCCTTGCTATACCAACAATTATGGCTTCTGGGAGGCCTGCCTACTGGATAGGTAGGAGGCTCTGGTTTCCCCTTTGAGGAAAACAAGCAAGCAAGCCTGTGACTATCAGCCTGTGACTGACCCTCCTGTAAGTTACACAGATGCTTACCTTCAAGGCGAATGGTGGCAAAAGGGTCCGAGCTAGAGACACAAACTTTATAATAAGGCTTGCTAGAAACTCTACATTTTGTGCTTCTTTCACTTCATCTAAGATTAATCAATTACACAAAAAGATATAGAAAAACTTAAAGCTCAACTAAAGAAAGAATAAAGTATAGAATATAAGCATAAATGACATTAA
>PVJS01054165.1:0-13057 GCA_004027185.1 Glis glis
AGAGAGAGAGAGAGAGAGAGGGAGAGAGAGAGAGAGAGAGAGAGGCAGGGAGAGAGAGAGAGCTGAGGCTGGCCGTGAACCCGGATCCTCCAGTCTCCGCCTCCCAAAGTACTGGGATTACAAGCGTGCGCCACCACGCCTGGCCATCTATTTGCTTTCTGAAATTGGCTAATCTCACTTAGCATGATATTTTCTAGTTCCATCCATTTTCTTGCAAATGACAAAAAATTTGTTCTTTTTTATGGCTGAGTAAAATCCTATGTGTGTATATACCACAGTTTTGTGATTCATTCATCTGTTGATGAACACCTAGGTTGTTTCTTTGAAGACTTTTTCTTCATCTTTGACTTTGAGGAACTGTTTTATGATGTACTGGGATAGCTTTGTTTTTATTAATTAGGGTAGGGGTTTGTTGTGTTTAAATCTAAGTGTTTGTAATATTTATCAAATTGCCATTATTTCTTCAAATATTTTCCCCAACTTCACAGAGGACTCCAGTTACACATATATTTGGCTACTTGAAATTATTCCATAGTTCACTGATGGTTTTATTTTACTCTCACTATTTCATTTTGGATAGTTTCTATAGCTATGTCTTCAAGTACACTAGTCTGAAATGTCTAATCTGTTCTTAATTTTAGCCAGTATATTTTTATCTCAATATTAAAGGTTTTATCTCTAAGTGTTCAGTCTTTGACTTTTTATATCTTCAACATCTCTCTTTAATGTTTAATCTTTCTACCAGATTTTTTAACATACAGGGTGTAATTGTAATAACTGATTTAATGCCCTTTTCTACCATTTCTATTGCCTGTGTCATTTCTGGGTCAGTTTCGATTCGGTTTTATTCTCATGCACTTTATTTTCTTCCTCCATTGTATGCCTTGTGTTTTTTATTATTATTATTAGATCCTAGATATTCTGCAATTTGCTTCATTGCGTGCTGAACATTTTGTATTCATAAAATTATTCTTGAACTTTGTTCTGGTACATGGTCATTTGGGAACAGTTGATTCTTTTGATCGGTTCTTTAAACTTTTAAAATAGGGACCAGAGAAATGTAATGTTTTAATCTAGGGTTATTTTCCCTAGTATTGAGGTAACACCTTGTTAGTATTATTACTGATGCCCCATGAATTATAAAGTTTTCCATCTTGGGTATTGGGACTAAGCACAGTTTGATTCTTTTGTATCAGTCCTTTAAACTTTTAAAATAGAGACCAGAGAAATGTTTAATCTAGGATTCATTGTTCTTAATATTGAGGCAAAAACCCCTGTTAGTATTATTACTGATGCCCCATAAATTATAAAGTTTTCCATCTTGGGTGTTGAGCTTAAGCACTGTTCTTGCCCCTTTGTGAATTTTGGATACTGTTCCCCTAATAATTTCTACTGGATCTCTACCCAGCCTTGGATAATTTCCTCACACTCGTGGCTAAGCAGTACTCACTGAAGACTTGAGCAGGAACTTCCTCAGTCTTCCAGAATTCTGACACTGTGTTGCTCTCTCCTCTCCTGTACTGAGCTCTTAGAACCACAGCCACCTTGACTTCCCCAGGCTCCCAGCTCTGTCTCCTTGCCTCGGAGTGATTGCCACACCCTGCCTGGGTTCCCCAGCCTCTTCTGGGGTCAAGAAAAGTTCTCCTAGTGGGCTGCGGCAATCAGAGGGCTTACTTTAGTTGTTTCCCTTCCACTAAGGGTCATTGTTTTCTAAAGTTTTTTTCATATACTTTTGTCCATTTTAAAAGTTGTTTTAGGAGGGAAGATAAATCCATATCCTTTTACTCCATCTTGGCTGGCCATAAAAGTGAAAATTAACTTTATTTTGAAATACCATGACAAATAGATCTTCAAATGAGAGTGGGAGCTAACACTGATGGAGGGTTTTTATGTTTAGTTACCATTAGCTCAACCACCATGTGAGATTAATACGAACTACATTTGTAGTTAAAATAGAGCCTTGGATGGTTTATAAAAGTTTATATAAAGTCATACAGCTAATAAATAGTAGAGCTGAGATATAAATCTCAATCTGCTGGCAAAGTCCAATCTGTTTTCATTTTAAAGACATCCTTACACTACACGTTCCTTACAGACTTATGCTAATGAATTTGCCTTCTCAAACGTGTATTTAACAGCCTACCACTAAACAGTGTTCTATTGGACCCTGTGAGAGCAGCTTGGCTCATAGGAGCTGGTATGATATATGACTTTCCTGATTAAGCCCAAAGCTTGCCTTGATCCCCCATAAGGATATATAATATGCCATAATGCATCTCAACCTGACCAAGTAAAAATAGGTCAGAGCCATTTTCTACTGATGGTGGTTTACTAGCATCATGTATAAATTTGAAAACATGTATAAAATAATTTCTGTGGAGAACTTGCAGCTGAAACTCTCATGTTGATATGCTTGAGAATTTTTATTCCATACCCAATGTTGCACATTTTCAGTTAGAATTTAAAAAGTGTCATGATAAATGCTTCAGGTACAACTTAAGGGAATAAGATATCAGAATTATGACTTCTAAAATGATTTCAGAATCCAGTGTTTCTGGATTTATAATCACCTGAGAATGTATTTTATAAATGAATCTCCCCTTTGATGTAGCCTTGTACTCTCAGGGAAGACAGGGCTTGACCTTCTGGAATGATCCATGCATTAGACTGAGCCACCGAGTCACCAAGTAGCCATAGAATATCAGAGTTCTCTCTGTTTCTTCTTAGCATTTGGGGGGCATCTTTTTATCACTAGAAATGGACTATTCTCTATCATCATCCTGTGAAGCATTACCTATGACCCTTTGTCCTCTCTTACAGCTTTCCACAAATGAGGCAAAGCCTATAAATCATTTCCTTTCACTATCAGGATGGGAAATTCCTTACCTTTAAATATTGTCCTTATCTGCTTGTCATCTGGAAGTGAGAAACATTATGATGAATTGTTGATAACTCATGTACCTGTCCAATAGGTTCTAGTAAATTCTTTCTAGATTAATAAAGTCTATCTTGAATTAACAAAGTCTATCTTGAATTCAATGAACAAAAATATTTTCTGTGTTATTGAATTATGCACTGACTGTTATACATTCTCTTATACCTGACTGCACCTACATCTGGCACTTAAAAATATACCCTTTGGGGAAAAAAGCTGTTGAATGTAGAATTTAGGTCAGGTGTAATGTGGAAATTGTCAGCAGTCAAGTAGAGAATTGGGAATTATTCTGTCAGGGGCCAGTTGTTTCTCAACAACATTCCAGATTTATAAATGCAATTGTTTACATAATCCAGACAATACTGTGCATTACTTTTGCACTCTAAAATCTTTGGCATGACTGAGCTCTGAAAGGACAGTAGCAGTAACCAGAGGTGCAGTGATATCAAAAGTTTCATTCATTAAGATCACAAGCCCTTCAGCCATTTATGAGGAGATCCAAAGGGAATGTTTTTGCTTATTCAGACCTGAGATCTTTAATTGGATCTGTTTTCAACTTTTTTGTGTGTGGTACTGGGATTTACCCCAGGATTATTCTACCTCTAGGTTATACCCCAAGCCCTATTTTTAATTTTGAAACAGGGTCTCACTGAGTTACTGTGTGCTGTCCTGCAATTCTCCTTTCTCAGCTTCCCAAATACTGGGATTACAAGCATGCACCACCACACCCAGCTCTGTTTTCAACTTTAAGTGTAGAACAGAGTCACATCTCATTTAAGAAAATAGAAATTATTGCCAGCAAGGCAATAATTGACTATCTTCAAAACTGTCCTAGAGAGTCATCCAAAGTACAATATAAATGATCTTGTAAATATGACCTTCTATTGCAATTCTAAACGATAATAAATTATGAGAAATCATTGAGGGAGAAGCAAACTTGCATCATTTAAACACTGTTGCTTTAAAGAAAAGTATAAAACGGACTAGAGAATGGGTGAAAACACAAGTTATTCTGTTAAAATATTGTCTGTGTCTATAAGATATTTTAGTAGGTTATCATGTTCTTATGAAGAATAAGTGGGAAAATTTATGTGAAATCATCTAACTTAGGCCTTGCATAGAGAAAGTACTGCTGTATTAGCCAGCTTCACATCACTATAATGACACACCTGAGACAAGCTATTTATGAAATAAAGAGAGGTTTATTTTGGCTCTTTGTTCTGGAGGTTCAAGTCCAAGATTGGGCAGTCTCATTGTTTTGGGTCTCTGTGGAGGTTGGCACATAATGGTTGGAATATGTGTGACAGTGAGTGCTCACATTTTTTTTTTTTTTTTGCCGTACCGGGGGTTGAACCCAGGGGCGTTCGTTCTACTTCCGAGCTACACCCCCGGCCCTATTTTTTATCCTTTATTTTGAAACCAGGTCTCACGAAGTTGCGGAGGGCCTAACTAAGTAGCTGAAGCTGGCTGCGAACCCGGATCCTCCGGTCTCCGCCTCCCAAGTACTGGGATTACAAGCGTGCGCCACCACGCCCGGCGTGAGTGCTCACATTCTGAGCCACAGGTTGGAGAGAGAGAGAGAGACTGACTAACTGAGGTCCTGGTCTCACATCCCCTTCAAGGGCATAACCTCAATGACCTACATAC
Source organism: Glis glis (assembly GCA_004027185.1). Lineage (NCBI taxonomy): Eukaryota > Metazoa > Chordata > Mammalia > Rodentia > Gliridae > Glis > Glis glis. The sequence goes on from PVJS01054165.1 coordinate 4,583, forward strand.
TTCCCATACATCTTAAAGGTCCACAACACCCCCCAGTATCTCTACCCTGAGGACAAAGCCTTTACACAAAGACCTTTGGTGTCTACTACTATATTCAAGTCATAGCAAATGTTCAATAAAGACTTGCTAGATTTGAATCAAATTCAGCTTGACCACACCCATGAATGCACTGTGTCTGGAAAAGTTATGTAGAACTTGACCACTTCCATGCTGACTGCCCAGGTTGGTTGCTCTTGTGATGGCCCCACTGAACGACTGTTATTCTGTCGTCTTAGGGCAGTATACTTCTGACCCTTAGAACAAATTGTGTCAAAAATCAGCATGAAAGTTAAATGCTTAGCCAGCAACAACCAAAAAATGCTATCTAATACTTGACTTATCCATATGGTTAAATATATGACTTTAATGTTCTTTAGTATCTCCTCAGGACAGCCTAGAACAGTTCATCACATTGTAGTGGAAGCTTCAGACTTCTTTTCAATTATGTACAATAGTACAGAAGATTCCTGAAATGTAAGAAGTGGAGAATTATCTCTCCCCATTCATTTTTTTAGGAAAATGACCAACAAGCAGAGAAGGAAATGTATTCACTAGTTCAAATGAAAAATGATGATGAAGTGTGATTACTTATATGTAGCAGGCTATTAAGCCAGTGACCACCTCTAATTCATGAACAATAACCATATGCCCAGTGATTGCTGGATATTTCTTGAAGGGAGACTTTGGACTTTTTGTACTCAGGCAGATTATGTTGGAGCCATTGGGATTAGGAAACTAAAATGATTAATTGATCATGTGAGGTTGTTATTCCATCACTACGTTGTCACTCCTCTAATTTCTTCAGACTTCTCTGCTTAAATGCCCCTTTAGTAGAAGGGCCTTTCTCAATCATTCTCTATATCTCTATCTCTTTCTAGCTCCTGACTCTGTGTTATTCTTTCTCCTTATTTATTTATTCTCCTTGCTCTGCTTTACTTTTCTCATGAGCGCTTATATCACCTAACATATTTACACTGATTTGTTTTTTCCATGTGCTAGGCAGCTCTTCATCTCTGTGACCAACACCTGAGATAGATCAGCCTAAAGAAAGGAAGGGTTTATTTGGGTTTCATGGATTTCAGTCGATGGCCAGTGGCACCATGGCTTTGAACCTGTGGTAACAGTGCATCATGGTGGGAGTATGTGATGGAGGAGGCCTGTTCACCTGGAAAGCAAAGAGAGAGAGGAAGGAGCTGGGGTCCCAATGTCCCCTTCAAGGGCAAGCCCCAATCACCTAACTGTCTTCTACTAAGCCACACCTCCCCAAAGACTCCACAGCACCTCAGGCTGGGGAACCAAGTCTTTAGCTTATGGACCTTTGGGGGGTATTCAAGATCCAAACTATTGCATTCCATAAGAGTAGAGACTTTGATTCATCAATTTCCATACTTCTATGAGTTAGAACAAAAGCACATAGTAGGTTCTATCAATCAGCCAGTCAATATTAGTAAATATAATTGAAAATATGAGTGACTTATTATTTGTATAGTTCCTTCTCTGAAGTAGGTATTAGATAGACAATAACAAAGCAAAAGCTCTAGATGTTGGCTCTCCTCCTCTTCCTGGAGTTTAGCACCTTATAAAGATGAAGTGTATGAATATCATACAATGAGGCTTAAGGTGTTCGGCCTTTTATATATCCTCTCTCTCATTTCAAAACTTAGCACTAATTCCAAGAAATCACTGCCCTTCCGAGGGTCACAGACCCTCAGGCTGTCTCTATGACTTCTTTGAACTTGAAAGCTGCCTTTGATAGTTCATGTAGTGTCTGGAGAAAACTAGCCCATCGTGAGCTTTTCCATCTGCTTGTTTGACCTTGTTGTTCTGTACTCCCTCGGGCTGGAGAATACATAAAGGAGAATGACTGTACCTAGGGTGTGGAACCCTTGCCTAACCCTCTCCTCTCCCAGAACACTCCATCCTGGCTCACTTGGGTCTGGGGCTAATCAGTCTCCATGACATGGTCTGGAAAATTCCTAAGCAATTTCTCAGAGGCAGGGTTGCTTCTTTTCTCAAGACTACTGTTCCTTCCCTAGCGAATACAAACAGTTCAAGTTACTCCCCCTTGGGAACAGGAAAACCTTAGGCCAACCAGAATAGAATCAGAATGCTGGGTTTCAAAGTAGCAAAACATTGGTGCTGTGTGGAGCAGTGGGGGAGAGCATCAGTAGAAAGGCCGGAAGGACAGGGATTTCAGTCCAGTTCCACCACATACCATCTCTATGACCTTGGACACTGAACTTCAGCAAGTTTCAGATTCCTGTTCTGAGTAAATGATGAAGATAATAGCAGTACTTATTTCCTATGAAAGTTTCTATCAATGAGTAAAAGAATGCTGTAAAGTGCTCTTAGTACATGATATCTAGCCTCATTCTAAACTTTTGCTATTTAACATGAGTATAGGAGCTCAGACATTTAAAGTAAAGCATAATGTAGATACTAGATTCCAGATATTCAAGCAGTGTTTTTTTTTTTTTTTGCAGTACCGGGGATTGAACCCAGGGGCATTCTACCTCTGCGCTACACCCCCGGCCCTATTTTTATACTTTATTTTGAAACTGGGTCTCACGAAGTTGCAGAGGGCCTCACTAAGTAGAGAGAGAGAGAGAGAGAGAGAGAGAGAGAGAGAGAGCTGAGGCTGGCCGCAAACCCGGATCCTCCGGTCTCCACCTCCCGAAGTACTGGGATTACAAGCATGCGCCACCACGCCCAGCTCAAGCAGTGTTTTTTTTATGTAATTTTATTGGTGCATTGTAGTTATACATAATAGTGAGATTCAGTGATACCTTTATATATGCACTATCACTTGATGTGTTCCCTCCAGATCCCACCCCGCTATCCCCTTCTCTGTACATGTTAGTGAGATTAACAGTGATACCTTTATATATGAACATAGTATTATTTGATCTGCTTCCTTCCTCAAGAATTAAAGTTAGAATACCATAGTGATACATGCATAACCAGGTTTATAGCAGCAAAACTCATAATAGCCAAATTATGGAACCAACGCAGGTGTCCATCAACACCTGAAGGGATAAAGAAAATGTGGTATATTCACACGGTGAAGTTTTACTCAGCCTCAAAGAAAAAAATTATGTCATTGGTAGGAAATAGATGGAACTAGAGAATATTATGCTAAGTGAGATCAGCCAGTCTCAGAAAGTCAAGGGTCATATGTTTTCTCTCATATGTAGAAGCTAGAGAGAAAATAGGGAAGGAAGAAAAGGGATTTCAGATAAAAGATGAGAGAGATCAGTAGCATAGTAGAAGGGTATCCGGGGAGGGAGAAGAGGAGGAAGGCAGCATTTTTATTTAGATTTAGATTGCAGTGTTAAAATGAAAGATCTGTGTTGCATTCTCCACTCTTATATGTCAGTACAACAGTAGCTACTACTTGTATGCAGATATTTGCAGGTTTGTATACCTGCATATGTGTCAATGGCCTGATTAAATGACCCACAGAGCTTTATATTCTGACACTCCCACCAAGTAAAAATTCCCAGGAGTTTTCTGCTCTCCCATCTCTTACATCTCCACCCATCAGACCCCACAAAATATCCTTCCTGTATCCTAGTGCTATGAAGATAGGGACCTTGAGTTCTTCTGCATTGATATAAATTAAGTCAGAATAAAAGAGAACCTCTGATTCTGATTAGATATTTTATATGTGAACTTATCCTTTTGTTACTCAAAGTGAACAATGTCACGTTCTTATCATTCACTGAGTTGAAGTGACCAAAATCCCAGAGAGAAGGAAATATAATTTCTACTGCTGTACTTCCGTTCCAAGATGGAGTCCATTTATTTTTTTACATGCATTATTTTGTGTTAAAAATAAATCACCAAAAACGAAGTGTCCCAGCAGTCACAACCTTTGCTTCTAACTGTGTAAGTGGAACAAAAATAGCATTCCAGGGTAGAGCGCGTACAGAGTGCATTCTGTTTTCTTGACTCTCTAGTCATCAAAGATCAACAGTTCCTGAGGCGAACAGAACAAAGTACTGGAAGCCACATGGGATAAAGTCAAAATAAATAAGCTAAAGGTTAATGTGGACATGAAGAAATAAGTGGGAATTTTCTTTACCTGCCAAACAAAGTCAAATGTAGATGACAAGGGAGTGGATCTGGGTGTCAGAAGATAGGACCTGCTACAAGGTCTCTCACAATCTTAAGCAATTAATTTAACCTTTCTGCCTGCGCTTCCCACTTTAGAAACAGGGCATGTCGGCTGTGAGTCTGGGAAGGAAGAGAACTGGTCAGCAGTTACAATGCTGTTGTGCGATGAATCGAGGCCCTGGGAGGTTCCTATGTGATCCGGCCAGTTGCAAAGAGAAGCAAAGCCTGGAGGAGGGATGTGACATGACTTAGTACTGATGTAATGTGCTGACATAGGAGACCTCCACCTCTACTCAGTGGCAGCCGGCTGAGTACAAGAGAGCTCCACATAGGACTTCCACGGGTGGACAGTCCCTGTCCAGTTTATATATCAAAGCAGAACAAAGGTGGCAACGTGCCTGCCAGGGCACGGAGTTAGCAAAGGTGGCAGCTAGCAGGGGCAATATGGTGTCTTCATGGACATGTCCAGTTAGTTTTCATATAACAGTGGCTTTTGGGGAAGGAGGCAAGGAAACCTAACACCATGTTCTGACTGCTGTCCCCACAGATGCTATCAGAATATAAAATCATTCTTAGTAAATGTCACTTTGGTTATTGATATTAGAGGAAAGAAAACTAAAAAGATGAAGACTTTAATCAGATAACTGGTGGTTCTATTATATATTGGAAATCAGTTTAAATCTTGAATCCTACCTCCCAATACCCCTCCCCCCCATTATTTTAGGATGCTTCACTGGGCAGATGATTATATTCTTGGTTGGCTAATCACTGAATTTAGGAGTCAAAAGATTTGAATTTGAGTTCTTGTATGCCAAGCAAGACCTTGGGAAAGCCGCTTAACCCCACTGTGTTTCCTCATCTTGAAAAGAAAGCTCTGCCTTCTCTAGCGAGTTATGGAGAGGCTTAAATGAGGTAATTTGTGTAGGAACATTTTGTAGAACAAGGAAAGCACACATTCTGGAATCAGAGAAATATTGTTTCAAATTCTGACTCCATTTCTTCTCAGCCAGGGGATGCTGGGACCCTAATTTATACACTGTGAATCTGTTTTTCCCCCTGTGGAAGGATGTGAAGTACCTACATTAAAAGTAGAGTAAGAGGAATAAGGTCTAAAAACTTATGATATAGGTTTGGCCTTAGAAAACTCAGTCCTACTAACAAAAATTAATCCCTTCTAGAGTTATAATGGTACATAGAACCTTAAGAAGGCAGCCCCCTCTTGGCTTGATTTTTTAGTTAAATGTTTAAAACAGAAAAATAATAGTCCATATTTGTGTAAAATATTAAGAATACCAATAAAATTAACATCTGTATACTGGCTATGGATTTAAGAAATAGAAATCATATTACAAATAGAAATCATATTACAAATTACATTCTCTTCCCCTTAAGGTAACTACAATCCTGAATTTAGGACTTCTCTTTTTGCTACATATGCAAGTATTCTCAAACAATATATTTTAGTTTTCAAAACTCTTATGTTACTGGATTTTTACTGTATGAATATTTCTCTCTCATTGTTTTGTTTTAGTTGTGGTTTTGGTTTGTGGCACTGGGGATTAAACGCAGGGCTTTCTACTCTGAGATACATCCCCAGCCCTATTTATTTATTTATTTATTTATTTATTTATTTATTTAAACAAGGCCTCACTAGGTTGCTGAGAGTCTCACTAAGTTGCTAAGGCTGGTCTCAAACCTGTGATCCTCCTGTCTCAGCCTCTCAAGTACTAGGATTATAGGGATATGACACCACACCTGGCCGATACTTCTCTTTTTTGAACCAGTGAGATTAGTCTATTTTTTCTTTTTATCTGCATATCAGTAATTTTCACTACTATATATTATTTCATCTTGTAACTACCATCATTTATTCATTCTTCCATGTATGTTCATTTGGTTTGTATCTATAATTTTGATAATACAAACAAGGTTCCTATGTATATTTTTGGATAATCTTGTTATTTTTCTTTAGGGTTTATACCCAAGAGTGGAATTGTTAGTTTACCGTTTACATATCTTTACCACTAAGAAAAATGTCAAATTGGAAGTTGTGTCCATCAGTACTCTCACAAGCAATATATAAAGAGTTTCCACTGGTCCATAATCTTGCTAATAGTGGCATACTCAGACTCAGGACTTTTGCTAGTCTGTCTGGCAACCGTATTTCATTTTGATTTTAAAGTGTGTTACACTAGTGACTCATGAGGTTCAGGAAGTTTTCATATGTTTATTGCCCACCTGCAATTTGGCCGTTGATATTTTTATTTTTATTTTTATTTTTTTATTTATTTATTTTTTGCGGTACTGGGGATTGAACCCAGGGGCATTCTACCTCCGCGCTACAACCCCAGCCCTATTTTTTATACTTTATTTTGAAGCCGGGTCTCACGAAGTTGCGGAGGGCCTCACTAAGTAGAGAGAGAGAGAGACAGGGAGAGAGAGAGAGAGAGAGAGAGAGAGAGAGAGAGAGAGAGATGAGGCTGGCCGCGAACCCGGATCCTCCGGTCTCTGCCTCCCAAAGTACTGGGATTACAAGTGTGCGCCACCACGCCCGGCTTGGCCGTTGATATTTTTAAACGTGCCTTTGTACTTAACAGTATGACAGATTTAAGGTGCAAATTATCCACCCAGAATCTGGACGAAATCTGTATGAGATGATGGAATTGTCCAGAAGATTCCAGCAATCCTTTCACAAAGGAGTCTGCAAAATGTTGCGTGTGGACCCTCTGATATGACTTTCAAAATGTACTCAGCATCTAGCAATTTCAGAGCATGTGCAACGGACCAGGGCTGGGAAGCTACAGGTTGGGTGTGGTCAATCTGAAAAACAAGCCAGGTCTGGGGGGAGCCTTTATTCCAGCTGCAGCAGGATAAAATAGGAAGCCTAGGTCTCCAGCACCCAGTGGTGGCTGACTGGGTACACGTGAGCTCTGCATGGAGACTCCCACATAGGACATCCGCATACATCCACACTTGAGCACACTGGAATGTTTCAGTCCAGTTTATATACCAGATCAGAACAAAAGTGGCAACTGGCCAGGACACAGAGTTACATAAGATGATATGGCTTCCTCAAGGACAAGCTTAGCTGTTTTTCATACAACAGTGGCCTTCTCCTGAGGAGGCCAGGAAGCCTAACACATACCATGTTTTTTATTTTATGGATTCTCTTCATAGGTGAAGTTAAAATATACGGTAGAAATTTTTACCTGCTACAGTTAGAAAATAAAATAAAGTCAGTTTCTCTTACTCTAAAACCACTATTAATTTGTTCTAGATTAGGATGAATTGTCTTAGAATCATGAATTGTTTTTCAGTCAGCCAACAAATAAAAAGAAATTGCATCATTTGATGGAAATGCCACTTTCTTCCTCCTGAACAGTGTATTCCAAGCCCCACTAAACTGGGCTGAGCAAAGTAGGATTCGGGGGTCGGGGTGGCCAACTGTACTAGAAGGACTAGTGCGCAGTGTTGCTGTCCAGATGGAATCAACAGGGAATCTCATGCTGGGGCCGCCTGGTTTGGGGTTTCAGAGTGAGAAGAATGTCTCCGGTAACAGAGAGGAGGCAGTGGCATTAGTGACATGTTGGCTACATATATGGAGGATTGCTAAGCAAGTAAATACACTAAAGATAATAGGAGACAGTTTCCTTGCTGTTAAAGAAGGTTGCAAAGAGGGAAAGAGTTAACTAGAAGGAATCTATGGTATTGGATCAGAATTTGAAATATGTTTGAACTTATGGTTTTCAATTTACAGAGAAAGACATAGAAATACATATGTATGCCGGGCGTGGTAGCACATGCTTGTAATCCCAGTACTTGGGAGGCAGAGACCAGAGAATCTGGGTTCGCGGCCAGCCTCAGCTACTTAGTGAGGCCTCCGCAACTTCATGAGACCTGGTTTCAAAATAAAGCATAAAAAAATAGGGCCGGGGGTGTAGCGCGGAGGTAGAACGCCCCTGCGTCCAATCCCCGGTACCGCAAAAAAAAAAAAGTTAGAAAACCGGTTACATCATATAGAGTCAGAGATGCCTGTATAGAAATAGAAGTGATTCTTGAGAAATGCTTAGATTTTCTTTTCTTTTCTTTTTTTTTTTTTTTTTTTTTTGCGGTACCGGGGATTGAACCCAGGGGCGTTCTACCTCCGCGCTACACCCCCGGCCCTATTTTTTATACTTTATTTTGAAACCGGGTCTCACAAATTTGCGGAGGGCCTCGCTAGGTAGAGAGAGAGAGAGAGAGGGAGAGAGGAGAGAGAGAAGGAGAGCTGAGGCTGGCCACGAACCCGGATCCTCCGGTCTCTGCCTCCCAAAGTACTGG
>PVJS01054166.1:0-13053 GCA_004027185.1 Glis glis
CTCCTCTGGGCCCTCGTCCCTGTCCCCCTCCTCAGGGCTCCAGGTGTACACATCTAAGCTGCCAGTCTCCTCCTCCCCACCCCGCCCACCCCACAGGTTGTCGCTGTTGCTCAGGAGCATCCCCATCTGGCCCCGTGATGACGGTGGCCCAGGTCATCTGTGAGTGTCAGACGTAGCATAGGCAGAGGCCTGCAACCAGATAAGTGTGGCAGCTCAGGGCCCGGTCCCAGAGCCGCTTCCCGACCATCCCCCCTGGACCCCGAGGCTCCGCTCCCTTGACCTTTCTGGGGGAGTTGGTGTTGGCCCTCTCCCCTCTTCTGCCCCATGCTGTCACCTCCAGGGGGCCTGGAGTGGGGTGCAGATGAGACAGGATCTCCCACCCATTCTTTTTCTCTGCAAACGAGCACATCCACAGCATGCGGGCTGGCTGAGGCGGGGAGGGAAGGGCACCTCAAGTGGCCCTGGCTCTGTGTTCCCTGTGGCTGTTACACCACGCCTCCTCCCTGCCCTCATGACCCTCAACTGCCCCGCTTCTCCCCAGGTTCTCAGCTCCCTTGCTTCCATGGCTCCAGCACCATTCGCAACCTCAAGGAGAGGTTCCACATGAGCATGACGGAGGAGCAGCTCCAGCTGCTGGTGGAGCAGATGGTGGACGGCAGCATGCGCTCCATCACCACCAAGCTCTACGATGGCTTCCAGTACCTCACCAATGGCATCATGTGACACCCTCCTTCTCGGGCCCAGGCACAGGGGGGGATCCGGAGCACCCTCCCCAGGAGGGCCCTTGTCTGAGAAATCATAAAACCAGGAAATCCCACCTTCCCAACCATCCACCCAAGAGAAATGGAAGGCAAGAGATAAAAGAGGATCATGTGGTGACCGTGAGAGCGTGCCAGGGCTGGGAGCCATCGAGGGTCCAGACGGACTGGGGCTTCCCCGCCCCTTGTGTCAGTATTACCGACAGACTCCAGGACTCACTGCCCTGCAGAGAACAGAGGTGACGAGCGCGAGGGGCACGGTTCCCTCCACAGGCCATCCCTTCATCTATTCTGGGTCCCAGGAAGAGGGAAGAGTGGGTTCTTGGTACTTAGGACTTGATCCTGTGGTTGGCCTTTGGCCATGCTGCTGCCCAACTGTCCCCTCCTGGGGACTGAGCCCTAGCTCAAGCTCCCCTTGGTGGGTCGGCTCTGTCCTAGGGTCCCGCACTTGCTGAGGTCCCCATCACGGGGTTGAGGAAGGGAATTGCCACAGTCCCTCCAGTGTATTGAGGGCATTGGCCTAGCCATGGGGAATTCCTTACCCTGATCCCTTCCTCACACCCAGGGAAATAGCTCTCAATTTTTTTATTTTTAATTTTTGTTTGAAATAAAGTCCTTAGTTAGCCATCTGTGTCATTTCTGGGTTCCCTTTGTGTGTGGGGGTGGGGGGCAGTGAACAGATGCCTCGGTGTCCAAGATACAAAAGGCACAGGGGTGGAGCAAGGGTGCTTTCCCTGCCTGTTCTGGTCAGCACTCTTCCCGGAGCAGGGCCTCCCAGTCCTCTCACCCTCTCCCTGTCAAGTCCACATTGTCCAAGTCACATAAAGAGGAGCCTGAATGGGGATTAAACCACAAGCAGTTTTAATGGTCTGGTTTTCTCCCTCCTGTTTCTCCCACTGTTAGTATTATTACTACAAGAATAAAGGATTCCTGAGAGCCTGTCCCCTCCTCTCCCTGGGCCCCCTTGACAGGACTCATCCCCACCAACCCCCCCCCCGGGTTTCTGGGGGGGGGAAAAGACAAGTGAAAGGCACTGCAGGGGTGGGGGCTGGAGTGCCAGGGAGTGTGGGTGCTAGGGCAGGGGTCAGTGCCTGAAGGAATTGGAGAGGGGGGTCCAAGACCCCCTGGGTCCCTCCTGTGCCCGTCTAGCAGGCTTACCAAGGTCCCATCCTCCTACCCCAGTCACACGCTGGGGGTGTGCAGCAGGAGCATAATTAGTGTTGGGTTCAGAAAGGAGGAATGGAGAGCCCATGCAACTGGGGCCCAAAGGCCAAACCCAAATGGGGGGTTGCAAACACTACAATCCTCAGAAGCCTTTTCCTTCAGGGCTGGGGAGAGGAACTGAACGTGTGAATGTTAGTGGAGCCCTGGCCAGGGAGCGGGCGCAGCAGCAGTGAGACCCAGGCTCCCGGAGGAGGCCGGTCAGTCCTAGGCCCGGGCCTAGTTGTCCCCACTGCCCCCCTGCCGTGCCCTGATGAACGCCATGCCGTGGGTTCGGAAGTGGGTCTTGAGGTTGAGAGGGCTGTCACAGCTCTTGCCGCAGACCTTACAGGTCAGTGGGCCTCCGGGGATGGGCAGGGGCGAGTCACCTCCCTCTGGGTCAGACCGGGACGGAGGGGCCTCTTCCTCGCCATCCCCCAGCCCCAGGGCAGCGGCTCTCCCCGCGCCCCGTCTCTTCTTGTGGCTGATGAACCGGTGGCGGCTCAGGGAGCCAGGAGAAGCAAAGCACAGGCCGCAGTCGAGGCACTGCTGGGCGCCGCCCACCCTCAGCCCCACCAGCAGGCTCGATTCTGCTGAGCCACCACTCCCGAAGCGCAGGGGGCCCTGGCTTCCTGCCCCAGGGCCACCCCTGGGGGACTTGGCTGGGGGGGTGGTGCTGTCGGGCTCCTCGCTGCATGAGTCGGAGGACGGGCGGCGTTTCCGTCCCTGGCCCTGAAGGGTGGAAGAAAATGGACATCACCATCACCCCCGCTGTCCCCAGCAGCCTCGCCCTGGCTTCCTGAGGCCAGGGTTCACACTGTGCAGTTTCCAATTCCGTGACCCTAACAGCAGGCTGGGCCTCTGCCTACCTGGGCTCTGGCACCAGGCCCCCGAGCCAGTGTACCCCCTCGGCCAGGGGAGTGGTCCCCGAGCTGCAGGCCATGCCGGACCTGGACGTGTTTCTCCAGGATCAGGCGGCTGCTAAAGGTGCGTTTCCCCTCTGTGCAATACCTGGGAGGGGAGAGTGGGCAGGATGGCACCAGGGCAGACCCACGGCCAGGCCTGTGGCTCCTGAGAGGAGCTGAGGGAGGCCATGACCTTCAGAGTCCTGGCACAAGAGGCAGTGGGGAAGGCACTCAGGGGGACGGAGGACAGGACAGGTTACCTGCATGGGTAAACTCGCTTGATTCCCTCGTGATTGACCCTGACGTGGCGCCTCAGGCTGGGGGCGGAGCAGAAGGAGCGCTCACACAGGCGACACGGGAACTTTTTCACTGCCTAGGAGAGCGAGGAGCGGGCGGTTTCAGAGCCAGGCTCCAGGACCCATCCCCAGTCACAGGCCAATGCGGCCGCCCTCCAGCCCGCCTACCCCACGGGGCCCCACGCACCTTGCCATGCTCCTTCTTCATGTGAACCACATACTCATCGCGCTCAGGGAACCAGGAGTGACAAAGGCCACAGGTCCAGCCCCCAGGGCCCCCGCCCCCACCCTTGGTGCCTTTGCTCCCGAGTTCCCGCCGGGGCCGTTTGGTCGGGCGGGGGGGCTCTGGGGAGCTGGGCAGTTCCTCCTCTTCTGAAGACGAGGAAGAGTCCTCAGTGGCGGGGGCTGCCCCTCCCTGAGACACAGCCAGCTCCTCGGGCTCAGTCTTGGGGGTCAGGAGGGCACCGCCAGCCCCTTTCCCAGAAGTCTCCTCCCCTGAGCGCCCAGACTGATGGGTGTTCTGTGAGAGGGAGACAAGGGGGGTGGCTGTTTGGGGAGGACCTGGACACTCCCCACATCTTAGCCCAGGTCAGGCCAGCTGAACACCCGGCCCCAGCCCCGAGCTCCCGTACCTTGAGATGTTCCAGCATGGTCCTTTTTTGGGCAAAGAGCAGAGGACAAGACGGGCACTTAAAGACACTGACGCGCTGGGGGAGCAGGTGCTGGTCAAAGTGTGCGGAGAGGAGGGGCTTGTGTGTGAACACCGTGTCACACATGGCGCACTTGTAGATCAGCCTGTGGAGGAAAGGACGGTGTGGGCATCAGGCACGGGTGGGGGACCCCCGCCCCGCCCCACCCTGCAGCCAGCCCAGTCTGCCTCCCACTCCCTTCCGGGTCTCACTTGGCTTGCTGCGTGAGGAAGCTGGGGTGCTGGGTATAGACATGGGCGTGGGCGCTGGGCGCAGACTTGAAGGCCATGGGGCAGATGGGGCACTTGTGGAAAACCTCGCAGTGCGACGCCTGGATATGGGACTTGATGGAGTTTGCACCCCCAAACACCACTGCACAACTGGGGCACCTGGGGGGGAGGGAAAGGTGCCACAGTGAGGTGGAGGCATCGCTGTGCCCTCCCCCTCCCCACTTATTCTTGGGGACTGGATAGGCCCCCAGAAGGCCATCAGTGGTGGAGAAAGGAGAAGGGTGCAGAGGTCCCATCCCGGGGGGCTGCCTATGGAGGCAGAGCTGGGGCACCAGTCGGGGAGCCCTGCTCTCCCCAGCCCCACCAGGAAGCCAGGGCACAATGTCTCAGGGCTGAGTCTGTCACAAGCAAGCTGAGGGACAGAGGAGAGAGAGGCTCTTCAGCAGTGGCCATGTACAAGTCAGGGCTGAGACGTGACACCCTAAAGTTCTACCAGGGGGCGGGCACGAGGCACCTGTATCCTACACGGCGAGAGAAATGTAGACAGGCCTCCCGCAGATGGGTCTGAAAATTGGCTTGCAGGAAGTTGCCCCCGCACTCTGGGCAGACGTGGGGGGCTCGGTTCTTATGTGTGCGCTGATGGGCGCTGAAGCTGCAGCGATTGGGAAGCATCATGGGGCAGGACGGGCACACCTGTCGAGGGGTCATTAAACAGGTCAGTCGGTGAGGGGCCCTGTCCCCAGTCACTTCTAAGCACGAGCCTATCCCCGCAGCACCTGGCCCTCCCTCCCCAGAGGACTGAAAGGCAGCTCACATTGCTGGTGGCCCCGGGAGCGGGGGGCCCAAGCTGCTGGAAGTGGGCCGCCATGCCAGCCTTGTCCCGGCACTGCTCCTTGCACTCCAGGCAGCGAAAGCACGTGTAAGCAGAGGGGGCGGGGGCGGCGGGCGGCTCTGAGGAGAGCGGCAGCACTGGCGCCTCAGTGGCAACTGTAGCAATGGCGGCGGAGGGGATGGCTCCCTCGCTCTTGCCCAAGACAGGCAAGGCCAGAGGTCCGAGGACAGGTGGGACAGCCACAGGCAGCAGGGGCGTGATGTCCGGCTGCCCCACCATCTGGTCCAGGGCCACGGGCCTCATGACCAAGTGTGAGCACTGCATGACGAGCCCCTTGTCCTTGTGCTCGCGTGCGTGCAGGAGCAGGCTGCATTTGTTGAAGAAGACCAGACGACGGGCGCAATGGTTGCAGGTGACCTCGATGCGCATGCTGCGGCGGTCGTAGTGCCGCGCCAGGCTCTTCTCCAGCGAGAAGGCGTCCCCGCACTCCAGGCAGCGGTAGCCTGTGGGAGGCAGGGCCAGCCCCGCCTCGGCCGGGGGGCTCAGGTTGGGCCTGTAGGCAGGCAGCAGGTTCTTGCTGTTGAGGATCTTGTTGAAGGCCTCCACCAGGCTGGTCTGGGTCCGCGAGATCACCGTGCCGCTGGCTGCACCCAGCCCAGCGGCGGGCTTGGAAGGCTGCACCATCACCACCGAGGTGCCATTCACCTTCTGCCCGCCTGTCCCCAGGCCCACCCGCCCTTCGGCCTTGGGCAGGGCTTGGGGCACCAGGCCGAGCACATTCTTAGCCATGGTCTTAGGGCTGGTGGCGGTGCCCCCAGGCAGGACCACGGCCTTGCGGGCCACGCTGGCGGCCATCAGCATGGCGGTGCTGGCGTTCTGGATGGTGGCCACCGGCAGCACAGTGCCTTTCAATCTCGTGCCATCACCCAGCTGTACGCTCACCACCTTTGGACCCTCGGGAGTCGGGGTTGCTGGGGACAGCTTCAGGAGGCCAGCCTCAGCCAGTAGGCTAGCCTCAGCCAGGAAGGCGCCCTCAGCCAAGGGGGTGGGGGGCTCAGGGTCTGAGGGGACCCGGGTTATGGTCCTCGTGATGTTCCCGCAGGATGTTTTGACGGTCTTGATCCGCACCTTGAGGGGCCTAGAGGAGCTGGAGGCAGGGGAGTCATTGCTGTCCTCGTCGGCAGCCTCAGCTCCACTAGAGGGGCTCTGGGGGCTTTGCGCAGGAGACTTGTCCCCCGGCCCCTCATCTTCCTCCTTCAGGGGCTTAGAGCTGGGCACTTTAGGGGAGGGAGGAGGGCTCTCGTGCCCTGGAGACTGCTTGAAAAAGCGCTCCCCAGCAACCTGGGGTGGGGAAGCGCTGGCAGGGACGCCTGCGGCCTCAGGGCTGGGGCCCAAGCCTTGCTGGGCCAGGCGCTGGGGGTGATGGGGGCTGCAGCTACCCTGCTTCGAGGTCCCGGCTGGCGGGGAAGAGCTCGGTGGCAGCAAGGCCTGGCCATTCTCCGGGGCCAGCTCGAAGGGAGAAGGGAAAGGGGGTGAGGTCACAGCCCCCTCCGGAGGCGGGGAGGGTGTGGAGGGAGGCAAGGGGTCTGGGTGCTCCCTTGACTCAGGCCCAAAATCAGTGAAAAGGTCCAAGGGAGCTTTGCCTTCCATGGCTTTTTCTTTCCATGTACCCCCACTGGGAGGAGTTGGAGAGTGGGGGGTTCCTGGGAGGGATGGCTCGGAGCCCCCAAATCCATTCTGCATCAGACAAGGCCCCACAGGCCCATCCTTGGTTACCCCTTCATCCTGGACACCTTCCTCTGCTGAAGCCCCAGCCAGGGTCTCCGACTGCTCAGGACACACAGTGTTCTTGACAATGACACTGACTGTGGGAATGTCTGCCGGTGGCAGGCCGTGGTCAGAGGCCTGGGCCGGGACCTCAGGGTCCTCCCCAGCCGCTGCGGCAACTGCGTCTTGGACTTCGCCTTCCGTGTTGGGTTCCGGCTTCCCTGGGCCTGCTGGACCCTCGTTTTCTTCAGGCCCAGAGTGGATGGCATCGTTCGCATCAATGTCGGGGATGTCGAAGGCAGCAAGGAGGTCATCAAAGTCAGGGGTCTTCATGTCCCCCATAGCGGCAGGCCCCCGACCTGATGAGAACAGGAAGAAAAGGGGGAAACTGAGATGCTTGGAATGGAGACCCTGCACTTCTTCCTTCAGGATCTCAGTATTTACTTTGTATACCCCCTCCATACCAGAGCAAATCCTAGAGAGCTGCTGGAGATGTTTGGTGTGACAAGCCCTAAAATCAGATGCACCCCCCAGCACAAGCACCCAAACCCAGAGAAAGCAGAGGAAGAAAGACTTTCTAAGAAATACAGAGGTTGCGGCCGGGCGAGGTGGTGCACACTTGTAATCCCAGTACTTGGGAGGCTGAGACAAGAGGATCGCACGTTCACGGCCAGCCTCAGCTACTTAGTGAGGCCCTCTGCAACTTAGTGAGATCCTGTTTCAAAATAAAGAATTAAAAATAGGGCTGGGGGTGTAGCTAAGAGGTAGAATGCCCCTGGGTCCAATACACAGTACCGCAAAAAAAAAAAAAAGAAAGAAATATAGAGGTCACATATGGTGGCACACGCCTGTAATCCCAGTACTTGGGAAGCTGAGACAGGAGGATGGTAGGTTCACCGTCAGCCTCAGCAACTTAGCGAGCTCCCCCCAACTTAGTGAGACCGTTTCAAAATAAAAAATAAAATAGGCTGGGGGTATAGCTCAGAGGTAGAATGCCCCTGGGTTCAATCCCCAGTAACACACACACACACACACACACACACACACACACACACACAGAATAGCAATACAGGCGGGAGCTCAGTGTACATCTTGGTTGAAACTAGCTCATCCCTTCCTGTGCCCAGCACAGAACTAATTAATCAATACCAACATTAAGGAGGATGAACACAATGCTCTGGGTTTAAGGGTTCGTTCATATTAGCGGGGGGTCAATTTACATTCTCCATGGATCTCCAGGGGCTCACGGAGATTTGAAAGGCCACCTGGACAAAGGGGCAGTGACTAAAGGCAACACTTATGAACTGTGCTCCTTAGCCTTCCCACAGGCCTGCTCTACAAGTTACCTCGTTGCCTTGCTTTTGTGACTTGAAAGAGGGAACAAGTAATCTATGTATCCCAGGGTTATTCTGAGCATGATGTGAAATTGTAAATGTGAGAGTCAGACCCAGAATATGATTTATTATCACAGCTGGGCCAAACAAGGAAAAGGAGGAGCTGGGGAGGAACAAGCAGTGAACTTCTAGGGCTGGGGTCAGAGACGAGAGCCATGGGTCATGCAAGGTCAAATCTCAGGCACTTGGGGCCATCACTGACACCTGGACATCTAGCTTGATCAGGGAGAAATGGACTCGGGGAAACTGCCCAAGAGATTGAGGTGGAAAGAATAAGACACAGCAACAGAAAGAGGAGAGAGACAGAGGGGAAACCAGTGGCGGCAGCCTGGTCACAAGGGCCCCAACCTAGGCCTCTCTTGTCACAAACACCTGCTGCTTACTCACCTACCTTCCCTAGAGTGCCTCCCCCTCCTCCCCATCTTGCTCTCTCAGGGTTAAAACTCCTGGGTACAAGCTTCTCCAGCAGCTGCCACCGTGGAGAAAAGTCGGCTCCCTCCCCTTGCCATTTCAGCTCTGAGCTCAACTAACTCAAACTCCTCATCCTTTCAATTCTCCTTTGGCGACAGTAGCCCAGGGAGTCTCAGCCAACCCCAACCTGCCCAGTGCAAAAAAAAAAAAAAGTCCCACAAGACTTGGGTGGCACTAAACCAACAAGAAGGCCAGTTGGGTTTGTGGAAGCCCAGGTCTGTCCCCCACTGGTTCTTCATCATAACTGTTTCTGCATCTAAGAAGCATCTGAAGGAGTCTTTACCCTTCCACATTCCCTGCCCAGGATGCAAACCACTTCCCAGGGCCAATTCTCTCACCTCTTTCCAGCCTTCAGAGTGTAACTGGAGACGGTCCCAGCAGGTGGCGGCTGGCATTGCTCGGACCAAGGTGGGGGTGGGGGGAAGGGTACCAACCAGAGGGAAAAGAGTCTCCCTAGCACCCTGCCTCCCTGCTGAAATCTGCAGACTTAAACAAAGCCCTTGCCTCTGCCCTGAGGAATCCCTGAAACCCTCCTCAACCTGGCCCTGAGGAGAGGCCTGGGCTACCTTCTCCTCAGGCCCCGCAAGGTGGGCTGGTGCGACACACAAACCAGTGGAGACTAAGCGAAAACACCTGCGAACTTGCCTCTCCCCACCACCTCCCCCTCTGGCGTGCAAGTGACTTAGAGGTCATCCGATAGCCACCTGGAGCCGACAGTTGACCCAGCAGCAGAGCTCAAGGCCGAGGAGGCTCCCCCACTCCAAAGCTCAGGCCTTTCTGCGGCTGCTGCTGCGCCGGTCTCTAGAGCTCCCATCTCCCCCGCCCCTTTTCCTCTGTTCTTCTCCAAAAGCCAAAGGAAAGGGCTTAACAGGAAGAGTCTGAACAGACCAGAGCGGTGGGGGCTCCACGGCCCTTTGCACGGGCCCAAGGCCTGCTGCGCATAGCAGGGCGAGGGGCCGGCGCCCGGCTGGGGGCGATTAGGTTGCGGCCAAGCTGGGCAGCAGGCGGAATTAAGTCTCTGCCATCTGCCGAAAGCTGGCGCGGGGAGCGAGTCTGGGGATGCGGGAAGGGGGCGGGATGTACATAAGAGAAGCTAGAGGGGAAACTGAGGCAAGCGGTTCTTCTTTCGCTCCCACAGGCGAGGCCTTGGTGAGGCCAGGCCCTTTGGGAGCTGCGGCGCAGCACCTCAGGGCCAGAACTCTACGGGAGGAAGGAGGGGAGGGGGCGGTCCCTGCAGGACTCTCAGCTCCACAGCCGGGGTCGGTCCCAACTCAGACCTCGTCCCCTCCCCTGCGCGAGCGGCGCAGCCCCCTCCCCGCGGACTCCCAGAGGCTCTGGAGACCGGGGAGTGATCGCAGGCGCGCGGCGGGCTCCGGGCGCGAGGTTGGGTCCTGCGGGGACCCGGACGCTGACTGGCGCCCAGTCGGGATGGAGGCTCCGCTCGGGCCGGGCCCAGTTCCCCCGCCCCCACCCCCGGGCACGGACACCATTTTAGGTCGCGACATCCTGCAGCCTCCAGTCCCCGGGCCGCACTTCGGTTGCCTCTCGGGCTAGGGGCACCAGGACTTGGGGTCCCCGACCCTCCTTCCACGTTTACCCGGCTAGGGGCTGTGCTTTCAACAGGCTGAGAGTTTCGCCCATCCGCCCCTGGAGATGGAGGCGGTGTCCGGGCCTTGCTAGAAGCCGCCCCAGGGGGCGGCGCGGAGAAGGGGGTAGTTGACCAAGTGGGGGAGGGGCGGGGGCATTTACCCGCTCCCCCAGGGGGCGGAGCCAAGGGCGGGTATTTACCCCAGGCACGCTTACTTGTTCCGTTTCTAGTGCGGGCCGAGACCCGACGGTCTCCAACCTGCTCCAGTCGCCACCGCTGCCACCGCCGCCGCCCTCCCCGCGGCCGCCGCTACTTCCTGCTTCTCTCCGGTTTGGCCTCCCCCCTCCCTCAGCTCCCTCCGCGCTCCTGGTCGGGGCTGCCCGCTTTCACACTCGCCATTGGCCAGTGACCCCGTCGATCACTTCGGCGCTCCTCCCAGCTCCGCACTGGGTTGGTCTTAAGTACTGCCGCTCGGAACTAGCCCCGCACAGGCCTCTTATTTTCATTGGACGAGGGGACTAGGCCCGGTGAAGAAGCCTCTCCCCATTGGCTGCGTCCGAGTCCACCTGCCTCATCTGCGCATCTCAAAAGCGATTGGCCGCTGCTACCGTCGCTTAGAAAGAGGCCAGCTTGATTCCCCGCTTTCCGACGCGAGCGGAGAATGTCCCAGGTGCGTCTCCGCCCCCTCACTCCCTATTGGCCGCTGGAAGCTGGAAGCTGCGGTTCGCTTATGCAAATTTAAAGAACTCTTAGATTCTGTGCGGTGGGCACTTTGAGAAGCTGGTTGACTCCGAGTGGATGTGGCTGTTTAGATCTGTTCGCGCTGTTTTCTCCAGCTAAACCCCTGCGTCAGTGATGCAGTGCAGAAGTCACGGAATGGGACGCTACCCCAAAGATGACGTCATCCGGCTGACCATTGCTTCGCGCTCTTCCCACTGTCTAAATCGCTTTATAATCTGGATGGACGGGGTCCTCGCGCGGGCCAGCTCCTGAGCGATGGCGTCACCCACAGTTCCTCCCTTTGCGGGAGGACTTGGACTGGACCTAGGATTTGAAATGTGGAAGGAACCTGGGGGCAGGGACGGGCTTGCGGACCGGAAGTGGGGGAGAGGTGACGTTAGGAGTGCTGGCGTGGCCTGGGCCATTTCTAAAGGGATCTTAAGGTAGCATACTGATAGGGCTCCTAAGCGCAGGAGGGAGGAGCCCCAGATCCATTTCCCATTTAAGAGCTCTCTTTTGCCCCGCCCCCGGCACGGGGAGGGGGTGGGATCCAGGTTGAGCTTTCCCGCGCTTATTTACCCCGCCCCATGGAGGCGGGGAAAAGGGAGGAGTTGCTTTGAAAATGAATCGCTCTGACACCCTCAAATAAACACTTGCGTGCAGAATTCATCTGCAACCCTCGTGCTCACACTAGAACGCCCGCGCGCCTCCGCCGCCTACCGCGCACCCTGCCGCTTCCGAGCGACGAGGTTAAGTGAGATTCTGTTACCTGCCCGGGGGGCCCAGGGTATCAAGACTGTATCGAAGTGTGAATCAGCTGAGTAGGAATTCTGGGGCCGCCACTTAGCAAATGGTGGCGTCAGGCAAGTTGCTGGATTTCCCGGAGACTATTTTCTCATGGATAAAACGGGGATTATAATATTCACCTGACGAGATTATTTGTAAAATAATGGCAAATGGGATCGGGGAGGACACACACACATCACACATCACACATCCCACCCTGCTATCTTCTTTCTCAAGCTGCCTGCGGTTGCTCCAGTTTACATAGCTCTTTCTTCTCTGAACTGCTAATTCAGGCACGGTGGCCCACGCCTGTAATTCCAGTATTTGGGAGGCTGAGACAGGAGGATCGCTGGTTCGACCCAGCCTCAGCAATTTAGCAAGACTCTAAGCAACTTAGGGAGAACTCCTTTCCTTCCTTCCTATTATTTTGCCCACTTTACTGAGGAGGAAACAGAGACACAGGCAGGATAGGTGATTTATCCAAAGTTAGAGGCAGTAGAATTAAATTATAAGAATTCAAAAAACTAAACACTGTTTTACAGATGACCTTGCCAGCAGGGTTCTGGATAGAAGTTTGTTTTTCAGCTCCAACCACTGTTCATTCATTTAAGAATACTAGACCTACGTGGTGGTACATGCCTGCAATCCCAGTACTTGGGAGACTGGGACAGGAGGATCGCAGGTTCAAGGACAGCCTCAGAAAGTAGTGAGACTCTCATCAACCTAGCAAGACCCTGTTTCAAAATTTAAAAATAGGGCTGGGGGTGTAGCTCAGAGGTAGAATGTCCCTGGGTTCAATCCCTAGTACCACAAAAAAGGAAAGAAAAAAACTTTAGCTGGCTGTGGTGGTGTGTACCTGTAATCCCAGTACTTGGAGGCTGAGACAGGAGGATCACAAGTCTGAGGACATCCTCAGCAACCTAGCACAACTCTCAGCAATCTAGTGAGACCCTGTTTCAAAACAAAAAAAATAAAAAAAGGCTGAGAGTATAGCTCACAGGTAGAATGCCCCTGAGTTCAATCCCCAGTACCACAAAAGAAAAAAAAAGGACTGGAGATGTATGCTCACAGTAAAATACCACTAGGTTCAATCCCCAGTACCACAAAAATAATTCATAGGGCTGGAGGTGCAGTTCAGAGGTAGAATGCCCCTGGGTTCAATCCCCAATACCACAAAAAAAAAAAAAAAGAAAGAAAAGAGCCAGGCACGGTGGCACACCCTTGTAATCCCAGTACTTAGGAGGCTGAAACAGGAGGGTCAGGGTTCGCAGCCAGCCTCAGCTACTTAGTGTGGCCCTTTGCAACTTAGTGAGACCTTGTTTCAAAATAAAGAATAAAAAACAGGGCTGGGGATGTAGCCTGGAGGTAGAATGTCCCTGGGTTCAATCCCCGGTACCACAAAAAAAAAAAAAAAAAA
>PVJS01054167.1:0-13053 GCA_004027185.1 Glis glis
AAAAAAAAAAAAAAAAAAAAAAAATATATATATATATATATATATATATATATATATATATAACATACATACAAGCAAATGCACAGTCATAAGTGTATACCTCAATTTATTATCCCAAGATAAGCACATTACATTCAAATAACTCTATTGAGGTCAAGAAATAAGACATTACTCATGGCCCCAGAAACTCTTCTTAAACCCTCTGTCCATTGGTACCATCACCCTTCCACCCGAAGGTAGCTACTGTACTCCGTTCTAACAACATAATTGAGTTTTTCCTATTTGGAGACTTTATATAAGTGGAGTTATGCAGTGTGTATTCTTATGCCTGGATCCTGTCTTTCAAAAGAGTCACACAAGTTGTTACATATATAGTTTATTCATTTTTCTTGCTATTTAATAACGCTTTGTGTGAATATTCTGCAATCTATGTACCCAGTCTACTCATGATGATCATTAGGGTTATTGTTGTGAACATTCTACCTACACAAACATTTCTGCTGGGTTTATATATAGGAGAGAGACTGTCAGGCCACATGTCACCTGTAGTAGATAAAGGCAGATCATCTTCCAAGTAGACACACCAATTTATTCTCCCAGCAGCAGTAACACCTTCCTGAACACTGCTGACCACATGTTATTATTGCCTTGATCAGTGTAGTTCTGTTCCTAACCATGACTCAACTAAAAGAGACCATGTGGAGAGGTTGGGAGGCAGCCAGAGATCAGTTTAAATCCTGGCTTCACTACTTGTTAGCTGTGAGTGTTTCTTTGGAGAATTACACTTGGCCTCAGATCTGTGACTTGTGAAGGGCCCATAACCAGAATGTTCTTCTAAAAACTAGAATGGATTTATTTTATACACAAGAACTCTATACCCATGTCAGAGATTAGAAAAAAACAGTGGGCCCCTTTGGCTAAAATTAGTCAGGTAGGTCGGAT
Organism: Glis glis; assembly: GCA_004027185.1. Lineage (NCBI taxonomy): Eukaryota > Metazoa > Chordata > Mammalia > Rodentia > Gliridae > Glis > Glis glis. The sequence goes on from PVJS01054167.1 coordinate 943, forward strand.
ATGGTGGCGCACGCTTGTAATCCCAGTACTTGGGAGGCTGAGACAGGAGGATCCGGGTCTGTGGCCAGCCTCAGCTACTTGGTGAGGCCCTCTGCAACTTAGTGAGACCTTGTTTCAAAATAAAGGATAAAAAATAGGGCTGGGGGTGTAGCTCAGAGGTAGAATGCCCCTGGGTTCCATCCCCAGTACCACAAAAAAAAAAAATAGTCACATAGTGTTAAAATAGAATTCTCCCATCAACATTAGACATATAAGAAATAGCAAGAGCCGGGTGTGGTGGTGCACACCTGTAATCCCGGTACTTGGGAGGCTGAGACAGGAGGATCACAGGTTCAAGACTAGCCTCAGGTCCACATATGAGAGAAAACATACAACTATTTGTTTTCTGAGACTAGCTAATCTTACTTAGTATAATATTCTCTAGTTTCATCTTCTTGAAAATGACCTAATTTTGTTCTTCTTCATGGCTGAGTAAAATTCCATTGTGTGCATATACCACAGTTTTGTCATCCATTCGTCTATTGATGGCTGGCTCCATAATTTAGCTATTGTGAATTGTGCTGCTATAATTATGGATATGCATGTATCACTATAATATTCTTATTTCAATGCCTTTGGAAAGATACCCAGGAGTGGCATAGCTGGATCATTCGGTGGTTCTACTCCCAGGCTTCTGAGGAACCTCCACACTGATTTGCAGTCCCACCAACAGTGCATAAGAGTTCCTATTTCCCCACCTCCTCGCCAGCACTTATTATTGTTTATATTCTTGATGGGATAGAGGGGAGGGAGGAGGGGGGATAGAAATGTAATGAAGGCAACAGTTTAAATAATGCTATGTATAATTGATAACACAAAGTTATCAATACCAATCTAGATTTGTACTGGGAAGGAGAGGTAGTGGGGTGGGATCTGGAGGGAAACACACCCAGTGTTGTGTGCAGGTATATTCTTATTGCTCTATACCTTATTATGATGTGTAATTACAATGCATAAATAAAAGTTAAAAACAAGAAAGAAGACAGTTCAACTAATGCTATGTTCTTCTACAGAATTACCAATGCCAATCTCAATGATATGTATGGGGAAGGAGAGTGGGATGGGATCAGAAGGAAACATGTGTGTTCTGTGTGCCATGTATGTTCCTGTTACTCTGAAACTCATTATGATGTATAATTACAATGCACCAATAAAAGTATATTTAAAAAAAAAGACCAGCCTCAGCAACTTTAGTGAGACTCTCAGCAACCTAGTGAGACCCTGTGGCAAAACAAAAAATTAAGGGCTGGGAGTGTAGCTTGGAGGTAAAATGCCCCTGGGTTCAATCCCTAGTACCTAAATAAAGAAAAAAACAATAGCAAGTTAGAAAGACCTGGGCTACTGTACCAGCTTTGAAAAGGCAGCTACTCTCTCTGGGCCTCAGGTTTTTCACCTGCGAAATGAGGAAAGTAAGACTCCCTGAAAGTATTGTGAGAATAAAAAGATATAAGATACCAAAAATAGAAGGTGCATGTGAGAGCAAGACAGATGAGAGAGAGAGAGACAGACAGACAGACAGAGAGACAGAGAGAGAGAGAGAGAGAGAGAGAGAGACAAAGAGAGACAGAGAGAGGAGAGAGAGAAAGAGAGAGACAGAAGAGAGAGAGAAAGAGAGAGAGAGGAGAGAGAGACAGATAGAGAGAGAGACAGGCAGAGAGACAGAGACATAGAGAGGAGAGACAGAGAGACACAGAGAGAGAGAGAAGAAGAATTGTCAATTCCAGTACTAGAACACAAGTGTCATCATCATTTAAGATCCAGAAAACGTGGTAGACATCTGGCTCCATGAATGAAGCATAATGAAGTTTGGTTATGTGCAAAATTATCAATTAATATGATTTGGCTTTTCTTAGAGCACCCTTTTTTGTTTTCCAACCATTCAGCATTTCAGCATACCCAGAATCTCTGTCATTCACCCCCTGAAGAAAAGTTTGCTATCAGGAAAAATTAAATGTCAGTATTTGATATGACACTCCCAGGGTGTCAGGGCTAGAAGGGACCTGAGGGTATACAACCCATTCCGTTCATGTTACTGATAGTGAAACTGAGGTTCGAAATCTAAGGTAAAGGCCGGGCATGGTGGTGCACGCTTGTAATCCCAGTACTTTGGGAGGCGGAGACCAGAGGATCCGGGTTCGCAGCCAGCCTCAGCTTGTTCTCTCTCTCTCTCTCTCTCTCTCTCTCTCTCTCTCTCCTTAGTGAGGCCCTCTGCAACTTCGTGAGACCCGGTTTCAAAATAAAAAGTATAAAAAATAGGGCCGGGGGCGTAGCGCGGAGGTAGAACGCCCCTGGGTTCAATCCCCGGTACCGCAAAAAAAAAAAAAAAAAAAGAAATCTAAGGTAACACTGCGGGTCCAGCCAGGGGTAGGCCTACCTCTCTTCATAACCAGCCAAGGGTTCATTTTTTAGTAGCTTAGCATAAATGTTGATCTCTATTTCCAATTGAGTTGGTTCTTTCAAGTATCAGAGAAAGAGTTAAATCACATGTAATCTACCCATAAATTAAATCCTGATAAAGTTTAAAGTACAGACATAGACAAAAAATCAGAATATATATATATATATATATATATAAAATCAGAATTTATATATATATAAAATCAGAATTTATATATATAATTTTTTTTTTTTTTTTGCGGTACCGGGGATTGAACCCAGGGGCGTTCTACCTCTGAGCTACACCCCCGGCCCTATTTTTTATACTTTATTTTGAAACCGGGTCTCATGAAGTTGCAGAGGGCCTCACTAAGTAGCTGAGGCTGGCCGCGAACCCAGATCCTCCGGTCTCTGCCTCCCAAGTACTAGGATTACAAGCGCCACCACTCCCGGCTAGAATTTATATTTTAAATAACATCTTCTCTTTACAAAACTGGAGAACTTCTGCTTCCAGCCATGGAAGCAGAAAACTTGCCCTCCTACCAACAACAATTATGAAATTAGACAAATATATGAGGCAACAGTTTTCAGACACTGAATAACAGACAGTGCAAGACTGTAATTTTGAGGAAAGGCATACACATATGGTAAACCCCATTATTTCCCTGACTGTCTACCTGGGGGTATCTTTTTCTGCCAAGGCACAAGAATGGGGAATCCAAATGGTGTAGTTGCACTAAGCTAGGAAGATAGAGATTAGAGTCCTCGAGTAGTGAAGTGTCTAGATTTTATGGTGCAGAATAACAGAGGAACTTTACAAAGAGAAGTCCTAGAAATCTAGTTGAGGATTCACCAGAGCCGACTTTAGCTGAGAGCCAGGCTGTAAGTGTATACGCAGAATGGGATTCCAGGAAGCCTAGCAGATATCTTTTGCTATGAAATTGTGAATGGTATGGTGATAGCAGAGGTTATGTCAGTTTTGTCAAAGCCAAGGTAGAGAAACTTTGCTGAGTGACTCAAGACTCCAGTTGAAGTCTGCCTCTGGGTTGAAGACCGTAGTCTTCAAGCGAACGCAACACCATAAGATAAAATTAAGATAGATTCTGCCGGGCGTTTTGGCGCACACTTGTAATCCCAGTACTTTGGGAGGCGGAGACCGGAGGATCCAGGTTCACGGCCAGCCTCAGCTCTCTGCCTCTCTCTCTCTCTCTCTCTCTCTCTCTCTCTCTCTCTTTCTCTCTACTTAGTGAGGCCCTCCGCAACTTCGTGAGACCCAGTTTCAAATAAAAGTATAAAAAATAGGGCCGGGGGTGTAGCGTGGAGGTAGAACGCCCCTGCGTTCAATCCCCGGTACCAAAAAAAAAAAAATTAAGATAGATTCTAACAACAAATTAAGCCAACCATAACAGGACAGAAAGGATCCACCAATAATGTCATTGCCTGACAGAAATAACATTAAAACTCTCTAAAGAAAGATGGCATACTTTGGAACGCATTCCCACAGTTTCTCATTCATGATGTATACGATATTCTCAGAAAGTACTAGACATGAAAAGAAGCAACAAAATGGGACCCATACTAATTTTTTACAGTATTAAATAGAAACTGGCCCAAGATGGCCCATATGTTGAAATTAACTGGAAAGGGACTTTCAAACAGCTTTATAAACGTGTCCAAGGACTTAAAAGAAAATGTCATCATAATGATTGAACAACAGAGATACAAAAAAAAATTCTTAAAGAACCACATCAAAATTCTGGAGTTGAAAGGCACAAGACCAGAAGCGAAAGCTTAGAATGGGCTTAACAGAAAAAGTAAAGACTTCAGATGAAAGTTAGTGAACTTAAAAACAGATAAAACTGAAGAACAGGGAGGAAAAATATTGGAAAAAATTAATGGAGTCACATGTATTTGTGTGAAAAATATCAAACAGTATAACAAAAATGTAATTAGAGTCCCAGAAGGAAATGGAAGACAGGAGGTAGAAGAAGGAATAATAACTACATTTTTCACAAATTTTATGTCAAGCATGATCGTATAGAGCCAAGAACCTCAGTGATCCCCCAATGGCATAAATACAAAGAGAACTATACTCGAATCACATCAAAGACAGGTTGCTGAAAATAAAGACAAAGACCTAATCTTAAAAGCAGGCAATTAATGAAAGCTCACCACTTTCATTAATTGCCGGAGGAACAGCGATATTAATGACAGTTTACTTCTCATCAGATTGAAATGTGGATCTATAAAAAATAATGAAAAACAGTAAAATGGTAAATATGTGAGCAAAAAACAAAAACTTTTTGAGCCAGGTGTGGTGACACGTACCTGTAATCCTAGTACTTGGGAGGCTGAGACAGGAGGATGGCAGGTTCGCAGCCAGCCTCAGCAATTTAGCAAACCCCTTCATAATTTAGTGAGACCCTATTTCAAAATTTAAAAAATAAAAATAAAAAATAGAGCTGGAGGTGTAGCTCAGAGGCAGATCTGCCCCTGGGTTCAATCCCCAGTACCACAGAAAAAATTTTTTTGTAAAAATATTTGTCTAATCAAAATAGTAATAATGTTTTGAGTTTTATTAAATGTATGACATCCACAGACAAAGTATGGGTGGGTAAATGGATTTTACCTTTGTATAATGATTTACATGAAATAGCATACTCTTATCTCAAAATAGACCATGATGGATTAAGAGCATACATTGTAATCCTAGAGCAATCAACTAAAAAAATACAGAGGTAGGGCTCTTTGTATTAAAATATTTAAAAAGAGGAACTAAAATGTAACTCTAAAAGTAGTATAATGATGCAAAAGTATTCAGAAAGGAAGAAATCATGAATGCAAAGCATATGGAGCAATGGAGCAACTAGAAACAAATTTCAAGATGGTAGACTTAGGTAGGTGGAGCACACCTGTAATCCCAGTACTTGGGAGGCTGAGACAGGAGGATTTCAGGTTCAAATTACAGTGATTTAGTAAGCCCTATTTCAAAGTAAAAAATAAAATAGGGTTGGAGTGGAGCACAGAGGTAGAGTACACCTAGGTTCAAAATCCCCAGTATTCTCCCCCCCAAAAAATAAATAGGTGGCAGACTTGGAGATTATCAATCATTAAGTTAAATTTGCCAACCCAGAATCAAAGATCTACAGATGAGATTTAAAAGCTAGGTCCGTCTATCTACTGTCTACAAGAGGCATTTTGAATGAAAATAAATAGATAAAATATAAAAGAATAGAAAAAAGAACAATAAGAAAACAAGAAAGATAATTTGTCTATATTAATAACAGCTCTAGAACAAAGAATATAACCACAGATAAAAGCATTTCATAGTTACAGAGAAAAAGATATAATTTATCAAGAAAATGTAACAATCCAAAATATGAATGCAGTAAATAATAAAAATTCAAGGTACATGAAGCAAGACTTAACAAAATTAAGGAAAAATAGAGAAATCTACAATTGTGATTGGTGATTTTAATAGATCAACCCATCCTACCCCATACTAGAGATCAAACCCAGTGCCTCGCACATGCCAGGCAAGCACTGTACCACTGAGCTACATCAGTCCTAACACTTGTCTCAGTTGATAGAACAGCTCAACAAGAAATTCATAAATATATAGAATCTCTGAAGAACATTATTAATAAGCCAGGCATGGTGGTGCACAATTGTAATCCCAATACTTGGGGAGACTGAGACAGGAGAACCACAGGTGATTTGAGGTCAGCATGTAGTAACTTAGTGAAACTTTGTTTCAAAATTTAAAAGATAAAAAGAGTTGGGGTGTAGCTCAGAAGTAGAGTACCTCTCCCCTGGTTTCAATCACCAGTACCACACACAAAAAAAAAGAACAGTATTAATGAATTTGTACTAACTGACATTGTTAGAACACTGTACCCAACCACTGTAAAATGCACTTTGTTTTCAATTATACCTGGAATATTCACCAAGATAAATCATATTTTGCATCAAATTCAAGTCTCAATAAATTTCAAAATACTGAAAATTTAAAGAGTATGTCCTTTGTCCACAATCAAAAAGCTATAAATATGTGTAAATTCACAATACACTTTTTTTTGGTACTGGGGATTGAACCTAGGGGCATTCTACATCTGAGCTACACCCCCAGCCCTATTTTATTTTTATTATTTTGAAACAGGGTCTCACTAAATTGCAGAGGGCCTCACTAAGTAGCTGAGGCTGGCTGCAAACCTGTGATCCTCCTGTCTCAGCCTCCCAAATACTGGGATTACAAGCATGTACCACCATCCCCAGCTCACAATACACTTTTAAATTACCCATGATTCAAAGAAGAAATTACAAAGGAAATTACAAAATATTGAAACTGAATGATAATATAAAACAGACTATATCAATTTTTGTGGGATGCTGCTAGCTTAGTAATTAGAATTTATAGTTTATAATCTGTGTGAAAGAACAGAAGTAAGTTTTAAGATCAATGGTCAAAGTTTTCATCTTGAGAATTTAGAAAAAGTAATTCAAGTATAACCCAACATAAATTTAAGAAAGGCAGTAATAAGATAAGAGGATATATCAATAGAATAAAATAGACAAATAATTGAGAATATTAACAAAACTAAAATTGTCTTTTTAAATATTAACAAAGTGATAAACTCTTAGAAAAACTAAGAAAGAAAATAGAGTAAACAAATTATCAACTTGAGAAATGATGGAGCTGAGTGTGTAGCTCAGTAGTAGAGTACTTGCCTAGCATGCCTGTTACCTTAGGTTCAATTCCCAGCACTACCACCAAAATTAAAATTTAAAAAAGACATCACTACAGAGTCTACAGACACTAAAAGGATAACACCGTATTATGATCAACTTTATTATCAGTATTTTAACAGCTTATATGAAACAAGCAAATTCCTTGAAAATTTCAAATTACCAAAAGTAATATTAGAAAAAATAGACAGTCTGGAAAAGTCCAATAAAGAAGTTAAATTTATAATCCAAAACAAACTTGAATCACAATTGGTTTCTACTGCTGAATTCTATCAAATATTGAAGAAAGGAATAATCTCAACCTTACATAAACTCTCGGAAAATACAGAATACAGGATAAGAGAATATTCTTCAAGTTTTATAAGACCAGGAGAAAATTGAATCCAAATGGACAACTTACAACCAAGAAAAATTACTAACCAATATTCTTTATGAACATAGGCATAAAAATTACTCACAAAATATTATCAAGTAAAATACAGTAATATATAAAAAGAATAATACATTATAACAAATAAACACTTTATAGAAGGCAAGTTGTTTCAACAGTTTTAAATAAATCAGTGTAATGCACTATATTTTTTAAATGGAAAGAAAAAATGATCTAACTATATAAAAATTATCAAGACTCAATACCCATTTGTAGAAGAAAAATGTTTATGAATAAAAAGAAACTTCATCAATTTGATAACAAAAAGCTCCTATTATAAATCTCAATTAATATCAGACTTAAGGGATATAGATTGGAAACAAGGCCTACAACTAATATCATACTTAAGAAAAATATATACATTTCCCCTTAATATTGGAAACAAGGCAAGGAAATCCTCTCTCATCATATCTATTCAACATTGTCCTGGAGATCTTAGTCAGTGCAGTAAGGAGCAAAAACATAAATAGAAAAAGAAGAAGGAAGCCGGACATGGTGGTACATGCTTGTAATCCCAGTACTTGGGAGGCTGAGACAGGAGGATTGCAGGTTCGAGGACAGCCTCAGCAAGTAGTGAGACTGTCATCAATCTAGTGAGACCCTTTTTCAAATTAAACATAAAATAGGGCTGGGGGTGTAGCTCGGAGGTAGAATGCCCCTGGGCTCAATCCCCAGTACCACAAAAAAAAAGGAAAAGAAAAAGATGAAGGAAAACTGTATTCACTTACAGATAATATGGTAGCTTATATAGAAAACCCTAAGGAATCCACAGAAAATTTTCAAGAACATCAGTAAATTTAGCAATATTGCAAGACAATAAATATACAAAAATAAATATTTCTATATATTAGCAGCATCAAACAACTGAAAATAAAATTTTAAAAGAATGCCATTTACTATAATGTGGAAATATAAAGTACTTAAAAATATATTAACAAAATATGTGCAAAATATATTATCTAAAAACCTCTAAATGCACTCTCTACCTCTTGACAAGAAAAATTAAAGAAGTCCTAAGTAAATGGAAAGGTGTACCATGTTCATGGATTGGAAGCTCAATATTGATTGAGTTCTAATACTGGAAGACTCAATATTGAAGACTCAATAATGAGCTATAGCTTCAATACAATCCCAATCAAAACCCACAAACTTCTTTTTTAGCAATTTATAAATAAAATATGTTAGCCTTTCGTCATCATGGCCAAAATACCTGACAGGAACAACTTAGAGGAAGAAAACCTTACTTTGGCTCGCAATTTCAAAAATTTCAGTCCATGATCAACTGGCCCCAAGGCACACACCATCATGGTAGAACGGTGTGGTGGAGGAAAACTGCTCAAATCATGTCATCTGGAAACCAGATAGAAAGAGCAAGAAGGCGCCAAGGGAGGATAAACCTTTCTAGGGCATACCCCCATGACCTACTTCCTCCAACTAGGTCCCACCTCTCATTTGACTATCAGTGGAGTAATGCACGATGATCAAATCAGTGTCTAAGTCCACTCCCTACCTCTACATGCACTCCCTACCTCTAAATGCACTCCCTACCTCTAAGTGCACTCCCTATCTCTAAATGTTGCTGCATTGAGAACCAGGCTTTCAAATGAGACTCTGGAGGACACTCTTCACCCAAACCATAACAGAAAATAATTTACAGTATCTAAGACAATATTGGAAAGGGAGAGCACCATTGGAAGACTTGTGCTATTTAATTAATTGCTAATGCAAAGCAATCAAGATCACATAATATTAGCATTAGAATGACTAATCGATGAAAGGGACAAATAGAGTTCAGAAATAGACCCACATATATTGATTTTCAACAACTGCATGAAAGCAATGAGAGAAATAAAAAGCTTTTTCAACAAATAATGCTGAAAGAACTGAGTAAAAATATGTGGTAAATGAACCTCAACTTCCACCTCACACTATACACAAAAAAAAAAAATTAACCCAAGACAGATCATAGACCCAAACATGAAAGCTAATACATTACCTGTGGGTGCTAAAGTTTTCTTAGAAAAGTTACAAAAGACGCCTGTAATCCCAGTACTTAGGAGGCTGAGACAGGAGGATTGCAGGTTTGAGGCCAGCCTCAGCAACTAAGTGAGATCCCATTTCCAATCTTAAAAAAAAAAATAGAAAAGGCACTCACTTTAACAGAAAAATGGCTGACAGACTAGACTTCCTCCAAGTTAAAAATTTCTACTCATCAAAAGTCACTGTTGAGAAAAATGAATAGACAAGCTACAGACTGGGAGAAAATATTCACAATTTATATATCTGACAAAGTACTTGTATCCAAAATACATAGAGAGCTCATATAAATCAATAAGAAAACTTGAACAATCCAATAAAAAAATGAACTAAAGACTTGAAACAGAGTTTTCAAAAAAGATGTATAAATGGCCAATGAATACATGAAAGCTGATTAACATCATCAGTCATGTGAGGAATAAAAATTAAAATCACACAAGACTTACTTTATAACCACTAGAATGGCTAAAATTAAAAAGACTGAGAATGGTACTAAATGGTGGCCAACATGTGAAAAACTGGAACTCTCATACATTGCCAATGGGGGTAAAAGCAATACAACTAATTCAGAAAACTAGTAGTTTCTTAAAATGTAAACATATGCTTATATAACCTACCAATTGCACTTATAACTGTTTACCCACGAGAAATAAAAATGCATATCCACACAAAATTTGTCCACAACTGTTCATAGCAGCTTCATACACAATAACCACAAAAGTCAATACAACCCCAAATGCTTGCAACGGAAGAAAAGATAAACAGACCATGATGTACTTTTACAATGGAACATTGCTCAGGAGCTACATGCAATAACACAGATAAATCTTCAAAACACTATGTTGAATGGAAGATGTCAGACACAGAATACATGCTATATGATTTCATTTAACTTGAAATTCAAGACAGATCAAACCATTCTATCATGATAGACATCAAATCAGTAGTTGGCTATCAGCTGGGGGGCATTCACTGGAATGGGGATGGGGAAGATCCCAGGTGAAGCTTCTTATCTTGATTGTGTTGCTGGTTCCAGGTGTATATACTTATCAAAGCTCATGAAATTATACACTTAAGATATGTGTGTTAAGTTGCATGTGGTGGCACATGCCTGTGATCCCAGTATTTGGGAGGCTAAGACAAGAGGATCACAGGTTCGAGGCCAGCTTCAGCAATTTAGCAAGACCTTGTTTCAAAATAAAAAATAAAAATGGGCTGGGGATGTAGCTCAGAAGTGAACACACGTGGGTTCAATCCCCAGTAACACACACACACACCAGATACATGTGTTCATCTGTATCCAAATTGTACCTCAATTTTTTAAGACACATTCCATCTGAGACTTGGATCTCAATCTCCGTGAAAGCAACTTCTTGACAGGAGAAGAAAAGCAGCAAAAACTTGAAGTAAACAATGAAAAGTTTGAAACGCAATGGAATCAAAGCCAGAAGACAAAACAGAGGAAAGTAAAAAGCTCCAAGCGCCTTACCTAAGGGACGGTGGCAGCACCATTTTGGCCGGACCGCGCCGGCCGCTCCCAGCATCGCGGCTTCTACCCGCCGCCGGCAGAGAAGCCAGAGACCTGCTGTGAGCTCAACTGCAGATCAGCAGAGACGAAGGCGAGCAGCGGCTCCGCCACACTCAACACACCAAACGGCGGCGGCCACGGCGGCTGCAGCGGCACCATCTTGGCAGGACCTTACTGGCGGCTACCAGCATTGTGGCTTCTGCACAAGACCAATGGAGATGCCAGCAACCTGTTGTGAGTCCAGCAGCTGCAGAATAGCAGCAGTGATGGCGAGCAGCGACTCGCTCCACGTGTGACACAGACCCGAACTGCTGCATCGGCAGAAGCGGCAGTGGCGCCATCTTGATCAGATCGCGCTGGTGGCTATTGGCATGGCGGCTTCTGCAGGCCACCAACAAGGAAGCCAGGGAGCTTTCTAGAACCAGCACTGCAGAGCAGCAGCGACAAAAGCGAGCAGCAGTTCGATCCACACTCGGCAGAGTCCCCAGGGCCCGGAGGCCTGACCAGAGCCTGCAGCAGCGGCTGAGCCCCCCCCCCCAGAGATTAAGAGCAGCGCTCAGCGAGACCATAAGTCAACGAGCCACCCCAGGAGAGACCACCCAGTGCAGCCACAGGGACTCGCGGGGGCTGAGACAGTGTGGATTGCCCCGGCGGAGGTGGGAGTGGGATCTGCTGTGGGATGTGGTAGACGCATGGATAAGCAGACAGTCCCTGGTGACATTTGGGTGGGATAGACTTGCAGCCCGCGGGTCACAGCACCCTTATAGAGTCCCCGGGGATTGCCACAGGACATACAGCTGTGGTACCTGGGGAAAATTGGACCAAATCAGCCCTCTCTGTGGAAAAGGTGGAGTTCTGTGTTTGCACAGGATCAGGTCAAAGCAACACCTGCTACATCTGTAGGCAAAGAGAGACACAAGCCCAGGGCCCCCTGCTGGTGACACCTGCCATAGGC
>PVJS01054168.1:0-13053 GCA_004027185.1 Glis glis
GGGGAAGGAGGAGGAGGAGGGGAAGGAGGAGAAAGAAAAATTTGTTTTTGTTTTGGTGCTGGGGATTGAACCCAGAGGCATTCTACCTCCAAACTACACCCCCAGCCTGATTTTATTTCTTATTTGGAAACAGGGTCTCACTAGGTTGCTGAGAGCCTCGCTAAATTGCTGAAGCTGGCTTTGAACCTGTGATCCTCCTGTCTCAGCCTCCCAAGTACTGAGATTACAAGAGTGCGCCAACACTCCCAACTCAAAAAACTTGTTTTGAAATAGGGTCTCATTAGGTTGCTGAATCTTGCTATTTGCTGAGGCTGGCCTCGAACCTGCAATCCTCCTGTCTCAGTCTCCCAAGGACTAGGAATACAGGTGTGCACCACCACACCAGCCACATGCCTGTCTTATAGATGAAGAAACAAACTGAGACACCCGAAGTGCCATGCCCAACGTCATGCAGCTGGCCACTCTAGAGCCCAGCTCTTCCTGGTTCAGACATCATGCCACCCTCATCTCTGTCTCCCTCCCTGCCCTGGCCTGGAGGGAACTGAATGAACGATTCTGCTTGCCCAGCTGAGGACACCCACAGTCCATGCAGACCTGCTGACGCTCCCACTTTCCCACTTTCTCTCTGTCGCTTCAAATGACAGCCAGGGCCAGTGTGATGTGTTGGTAAAAGGGGGTGCTTTCGGAGTTTATGGCTTCAGCAACTGAAGTCGCCTCTCTGCCGTAATGAACTATTTGATTTAGTCTGGTCAATTAATAATCTCACAATTCAGAGGTGACAAAGATGCTAAGAGCACGCCTCCTTTTTCTTATTTTTTTAAATGTTTATTTTGGGAAGCTGAAACTGCAGACCTGGAGAATTGAAACCGCAGGTCTGTCGGTGGTGATTGTGGGGGAGGGGATGCCAGGCTGTAGGCAGGGGCTTCTGTTACACCCAGGCAGGGCTTAAGGATGAAGGGCTGGCTAGAAGGCGGGACCCTCTCAGAGCCCTCTCCCTAGAGACTGGCTTTTCAGCAATCCCAGGGTAATAGCTTTTGGAGTCAGTGACTATACTGAAAAAACAAAACAAAACATTGGACAGGGAGTCAGGAGCCTGGGGCTCTGTCTCTGACCTTGAGGCAGGCTCTTCCCTTCTCTGTGCCCTAGTTTATTCATGTGCAAAATGGCAAGTGGCCAGATTATTCCAGAGATGGGAAACTGGTTTTACTTTTTCCACTGATTGCTAGTGGCTGGGGCTGGGCAAGGACAGAAATCTGTGATTGATTAGTGATGCCTGCCATGGATGCAGGTAATCAGGGAATAGTGGAAGGTGTCTCATATACAGCTGACCCTGAAAATCTCAGGTTCCACATCTGTGCATTTAACTGTGGATAAAAAATATATTTTTAAAAGTTGCATCTGTACAAAACATGTGCAGACTTTATTTTTGGTACTGGGGATCGAGCCCAGGAGTGTTCTACCTCTGAACTACACCCCCCGACTATTTTTTATATATATATACTGGAGACTGAGCCCAGGGGCATACCTCCAAACCATACGCCCAGCCCTATTTTTTTTTTTTTTTTGTGGTACGGGGGTTGAACCCAGGAGCATTCTACCTCCGGGCTACACCCCCAGCCCTATTTTTTGTTCTTTATTTTGAAACAGGGTCTCACTAAGTTGTAGAGGGCCTCACTAAGTAGCTGAGGGTGGCCATGAACCCGGATCCTCCTGTCTCAGCCTCCCAAGTACTGGGGGATTGAACCCAGGGCGTTCTACTTCCAAGTTATACCCCTGGCCCTATTTTTTTTATACTTTTTATTTTGAAACAGGGTCTTTCTTTCTTTCTTTTTGCGTATGTGGTACCAGGGATTGAGCCCAGGGGCATCCTACCTCCAAGCTATACCCCCAGCCCTATTTTTTATTTTTTATTTTTTTTCGGCACCGGGGATTGAACCCAGGGGCGTTCTACCTCCGCACTACACCCCCGGCCTTATTTTTTATACTTTATTTTGAAACTGGGTCTCACGAAGTTGCGGAGGGCCTCACTAAGTAGAGAGAGAGACAGGGAGAGAGAGAGAGAGAGAGAGAGAGCTGAGGCTGGCCGCGAACCGGGATCCTCCGGTCTCCGCCTCCCAGAGTACTGGGATTACAAGCGTGCGCCACCACGCCCGGCGTCTATTCTTTATTTTTTGAAACAGGGCCTCACAAAGTAGCTGAGGCTGGCCGTGAACCTGCGATCCTCCTGTCTCACCCTCCCAAGTACTGGGATTACAAGCATGTGCCACCATGCCTGACTGAAACAGGGTCTTTCTAAATTGCTGAGACTAGCCTTGAACTTGTGATTCTCCTGTCTCAGCCTCCCACGTACTGGAATTATGGGTGTGCACCAACATGCCCAGCTGAATATGAATTTTTTTAGTATTATTTCTTCTATACATATGGATTTGTCGTAAAAAACAAAAAACATAGTAAAAATAATTTGAAGCAGAGCACAGTGGTGCATGCCTATAATCCCAGCTACTCCAGAGGCTGAGGCAGGAGGATGGAAAGTTTGAGGCTAGTCTGGACAATTTAGCAAGACCCTTTCTCAAAATAAAAAATAAGAAAGGCTGGGAATGTAGCTTAGTGGGCTTAGTGATAGAGTGCTTGCCTAGTGGTAGAGTAATCCTGGGTTCAATCCCCTGTACCACAAAATAAATAAATAAATTGAACAAGACTACTTAAACCGGGCATGGTGGCCCATGCTTATAATCCCAGTACTTGGGAGGCTGAGACAGGAGGATTGCTGGCCAGACTCAGCAACTTAGTGAGGCCTTCCACAACTTAGTGTTTCAAAATAAAAAATAAAATTAGGCTGGGGATGTAGCTCAGAGGTAGAATGCCGCTGGTTCAATCCCAAGTACCAAAAAAAAAAAAAAAAGACTACTTAAAGACTGTTCAAAAACATTAATAGCACCATTATTCATAATAGTCAGAAACTGGAAACAATCCAAGTGTCCATCAACAGAAGAATGGATAAACTATATTGTATTTATATAATGGAATACTACACAAAATTTAAAAGGAACAATCGACTGATACATGCAACAATACAGATGAATTTCAAAAACAGTATGTTGCATAAAAGAAGCCAGACCAAAAAATACAAAAAATTCCACTTATATGAAGTTCTGGAACAGACTAATCTATGGGAAGGAAAGTTAAAATGCTCTTTATCTTGGAGAGAGAGGAGCAGAAATTGTCCTGGAAGCAGGAGAGAACTTTCTGGAGAAAGGAAATGTTGTATATTAGCATTGTCCAATAAAAATAGTATACAAAGCAAGCCGAGCATGGTGGCGCATGCCAGACGTGGTGGCGCACACTTGTAATCCCAGTACTTGGGAGGCTAAGACAGAAGGATCACAGGTTCAAAGCCAGCCTTGAAAACTTAGCGAGGCTCTCAGCAACCTCGTGAGACCTTGTTTCCAAATAAGAAAATAAGAAATAAAATCGGGCTGGCAGTGTAGCTTGGAGGTAAAATCTGGATTCAAACCCCAGCACCAAAAAAAAAAAAAAGAAAAAAGAAATAATATACAAGGTAAAGTTGTCAACCACATACAGAATTCTAAATTTTCTAGGAGCCACATTAAGATATAAAACAGTAGTAGGGAAGGGGAGGGAGAATTAATGAAGGAATCACTTCCATTGATGCTATGCACATATGTAAGAATAGAAAATGTCAGTCTCAACATCCTGATGGGGAAGGGGGGAATGGGGACAGAGCCTGGAGAAGCTCACCAAGTGCTGTGTGCATATATGTCACTATCACTGTGAACTACATTATGATGTGAGACTATAATGCACCAAGAAAAGTAAAAAAAAAAAGGTAGCCAGGTGGGGTGGTGCATACCTGTAAACCCACTACTTGGGAGGCTGAGACAGGAGGACTGCAGGTTTGAGGCCGGCCTCAGCAACACATTTGGCAGAAGCTGATGGAGAGCTTAGTTTTCATCATTGTATCCCAAGTTTCTAGTGTGTCCCATATACCATGTAACTAATAATAATAAAAGTAGATATTAACAATTTTTGTGTGTGCGTGTGGTGCTGGGGATTGAACATAGGGGCAATTTACCTCCAAGCTACACTCCCACCTCTATTTTATTTTTTATTTTGAAACAGGGTCTTGCTAAGTTTCTGAGGGCCTCACTAATTTGCTGAGACTGGCCTTGAACCTGTGATCCTCCTGTCTCAGCCTCCCAAGCACTGGGATTACAGGAGTGTGTCACGATGCCCGGCTGATACTGACAACTTTAACGAACCCTTGACATACATACACTCAGAATGGCACTCAGAGCTCTCCTGCATGATCTCTTTTAATCCTCTCCACAATCCTCTGAGGTTGGTTCTATTATGAGCTTCCTACTTGATAGATGGGGAAATTGAGGCTCAGTAACTTGCCCAAGGACACCCCACTCAGAAATGACAAAGAGTGTATTTTTGTGCGTGTTTGTGTGGGACTGGAGATTGACCCCAGAGGTGTTCTACCTCTGACCTACACTCCCTTTTTTTTTTTTTTTATTTTGAAATAGGGTTTCACTACATTGCAGAGGGCCTAAGTTGCTCAGGCTGGCTGTGAACCTGTGATCCTCCTGTCTCAGCCTCCCAAGTACTGAGATTACAAACCCTGCTTGCAAAGAGTGTATTTTAAGGCAGGTCTCCTTAACTTCAGGCCTACTGAAGGCCTACTCATTGTCTCTACAGAAGCTTGAGAATGCTTTCCTTGCTTTAAAAAGAAAAAAGAAACAAATGCAGAAGAAAAAGAAATAGCCGGGCGTGGTGGCACACACTTGTAATCCCAGTACTTTGGGAGGCGGAGACCGGAGGATCTGGGTTCGCGGCCAGCCTCAGCTCTCTCTCTCTGTCTCTCTCTGTCTCTCTCTGTCTGTCTCTCTCTCTCTCTCCTTAGTGAGACCCTCTGCAACTTCGTGAGACCCGGTTTCAAAATAAAGTATAAAAAGCCGGGCGTGGTGGCGCACACTTGTAATCCCAGTACTTTGGGAGGCGGAGACCGGACGATCCGGGTTCGCGGCCAGCCTCATCTCACGCACGGGCAGGCATGCGCACGCGCGCGCGCTCTCTCTCTCTCTCTCCCCCTGTCTCTCTCTCTCTCTCTCTCTCTCTCTACTTAGTGAGGCCCTCCGCAACTTCGTGAGACCCGGTTTCAAAATAAAGTATAAAAAAATAGGGCCGGGGGTGTAGCGCGGAGGTAGAACGCCCCTGGGTTCAATCCCCGGTACCGCAAAAATAAACAAAGGAGGAAAAGTGCGGTCAAGGTTCTGTCTGTAAATAGCGTCATCCTTGCTCCCTGCCCTGGACCTGCTCTCCCCAGGTGGAGAGGAGCAGCTGGGGCTGCATGGGACTTCAGGCTATCCTATCTGAATGTCCATGGAGGCATGTCACATGGGAAAGTCTTCATCAGAGTGTCCCAATTTAGCTGCCAAGGAGAGGCTCTGCCGCTCTTCTCTTGCTTTACAGATAGATATACTAAGAGATCCAGAGACAGCAGTATCTTGCCCAAGGTCACACAGCTAGTACTTGGTGGCTTCCTGTTTGCATCTTGACTTTCCATTGGATGAATCAAATATGACTTTTCGCCGGGTGTGGTGGCGCACGCTTGTAATCCCAGTACTTGGGAGGCTGAGACCAGAGGATCCGGGTTCACGGCCAGCCTCAGCTGTTTAGTGAGGCCCTCTGCAACTTAGTGAGACCCTGTTTCAAAATAAAAAGAAAAATAGGCTGGGGGGTGTAGCTCGGAGGTAGATGCCCCTGGGTTCCATCCCCAGTACTGCAAAAAAAAAACACTTTCCCAGCTGGGCACAGTGGTGCAGGCCTGTAATCTCAGGAGGCTGAGACAGGAGGATCGTGGGTTTGAGGCCAGCCTCAGCAATTTAGTGAGACCCTATTTCAAAATAAAAATAAAAGCCGGATGTGGTGGCGCATGCTTGTAATCCCAGAACTTGGGAGACTGAGACAGGAGGATCACAGGTTCGATGACAGCCTTGACAACATAGCGAGACTCTCAGCAACCTAGTGAGACCCTGTTTCAAACTAAAAAATAAAATAGGGTTGGAGGTTTGGCTCAGAGGTAGAACTCCCCTGGGTTCGATCTCCAACACCAAAAAAATTAAAAATAAAAATAATAAAAAATAAAAAGGGCTTGGGATGTAGCTTAGAGGTAGAATGCCCCAGGGTTCAATCCCCAGTACCAAAAAAAAAAAAAAAAAAAAAAAAGCCGGGCATGATGGCACAGGCCTGTAATCCCAGTGTTGGGAGGCAGAAACAGGAGGATCGCAGGTTCATGGCCAGCCTCAGCAACTTAGTGAGGCCCTGTGCAACTTAGTGAGACCCTGTTTCAAAAATAAAAAATAAAACCAGGTGTGATGGGGCACGCTTGTAATCCCAGTACTTGGGAGGCTGAGACAGGAGGGTCACAGGTTCAAGGCCAGCCTTAGCTACTTATGAGGCCCTCTGCAACTTCGTGAGACCTGGTTTCAAAATAAATGGTAAAAAATAGAGCCGAGGGTGTAGCTCAGAGGTAGAACGTCCCTGGGTTCAATCCCCGGTACCGCAAAAAAATAAATAAAATAAAATAAAGAATAAAAAATAGGGCTGGGGTGTAGCTCAGAGATAGAATACCCCCTGGGTTCAATCCCCAGTACCACAGGGGGAAAAAAAAGAAAAAGAAAGAAAGAAAAAGAAAATATGGCTGTATAGCTCAGGAGTAAAATGCCCCTGGGTTTATTCCCCAGTACCAAAAAAATAAAAAAATAAAAAAGCTGGTGTGATGGCGCAAGGCCTGTAATCCCAGTACTTGGGAGGCTGAGACAGGAAGATCACAGGCTAGAGGCCAGCCTCAGGAAGTAGTAAGACTCATCAACCTAGCAAGACCCTATTTCAAAATGAAAAATAAAATAGGGCTGGGGGTGTAGCTCAGGGGTAGAATGCCCCTGGGTCAATCACCAGTACCACAAAGAAAGACAGAAAAAAAGAAAAGATAAGACGAGAAAAGAAGCCTTTTCCACTGTGCTCGGTACCTTGGCGCTATCCCAAGCCCGGTGAGACCCGCTGCCAGCTCCTGAGGTTTATGCTCCAGTGAAGGACAAATTGTATAAAGCAAAGTCTGGGGGCTTTGGAGACTTAGGGAGGGAGAAAGGACAGTCGGTTGGAGAGGAAAGGGAAGACTGGCTTTTTTTTTTTGGGCGGTACTGGGGATTGAACCCAGGGGCATTCTACCTCTGAGCTACACCCCCAGCCCTATTTTTTATTCTTTATTTTGAAACAGGGTCTTACTAAGTTGCAGAGGGCCTCACTAAGTAGCTGAGGCTGGCCACGAACCTGTGACCCTCCTGTCTCAGCCTCCCAAGTACTGGAATTACAAGCGTGCGCCACCACGCCCGACTAAGACTGGCATTTAAGCTGGACCAGAAAGGCAGAAATGGAGGAGGGGCCAGTGAGCCGCCGCGCCGGCTGAAGTGTGCATTTTCGTCTCCCAGCCATTGCCTCTGTGTCTGCCAGGGTGCTCGGTCCACATTAAGGCTCAACCAGTGTTGGTGATACAAATAGAACTCATTCATCAGAAACAGAGCCCACCAGGTATGGTGGCGTGTGCCTGTAATCCCAGTACTTGGGAGGCTGAGATAGGAGGATTGCAGGTTTGAGGCCAGCATGCAGTTTCAAAATGAAAAATAAAAAGGGCTGGGGCTGTAGCTCAGAGGTAGACTGCCCCTGGGTTTGATCCAGAAAGAAAGGTGTGGTGCCATGAGCCTGTAGTCCCAGCTATTCGGGAGGCTGAGACAGGAGGATCACTTGAGCCCAGGAGTTTGAGACCAGCCTGAGCAACATAGTAGACCATGGAAAGAAAAAAAAAAAAAAAAGAAGGAAGGGAGGGAGGGAGGGAGGAAGGAAGGAAGGAAGGAAAGAAGGAAAGAAGGAAAGAATTGGAGAGATGAATGTGCATTCATAAGCCGGGCGTAGTGGTGCACACCTGTAATCCCAGTACTCGGGAGGGTCACAGGTTTGACGCCAGCCTCAGCAACTTATGTGGCTCTCTGCAACTTAGTGAGACCCTGTTTCAAAATGAAAAATAAAATAGGGCTGGGGGTGTAGCTCAGAGGTAGAATGCCCCTGGGTTCAATCCCCAGTACCACACACACAAAAAAGGTGCATTCATTCATTCATCCAACAAACACTAATATGTTTATGCTCCAAGCATACTTGGAACTTGAGTCAAATATACTAACTGTTGCTGAGGCCACCTTTCTTTATCTGCCATAATACAACAACAACCACTAATAATAGCAGTAGTAGCCCCAATTACCATTTATCACAAGCTTACAATATACCAGGTGCTTCCTTAAGCTATTTATTTACTTATTGTACTGGGGATTGAATCCAGGGGCATTCTACCTCCGATCTACACCCCCACCCTATTTTTTATTCTTTATTTTGAAACAGGGTCTTACTAAATTGCACAGGGCCTCACTAAGTAGCTGAGGCTGGCTGTGAACCTGTGATCCTCCTATCTCAGCCTCCCAAGTACTGGGATTACAAGCATGCGCCACCCCGCCCGGCTAAACCTTTTTTATTTTTTTATTTACTTATTTGTGTGTGTGTGTGTGTGTGTGTGTGTGTGTGTGTTACTGGGGATTTGTGTTTTGTTTTGTTTTGTTGGTACTAGGGACTGAACCCAGGGGCATTCTACCTCCGAGCTAAACCTCCAGTCCAATTTTATTTCTTATTTGGAAACAGGGTCTCACTAGGTTGCTGAGAGCCTCGCTAAATTACTGAGGCTGGCTTTGAAGCTGCAATCCTCCTGTCTCAGCCTCCCAAATACTGAGATTACAGGCATGCACCAGCATACCTGGTTTAAGCAATTTACATAAATTGATTCATTTAGTTTCCCCCCTGAAACTGACGTAGATACATTTATTATCTTCACTTTATTTTACTTTATTTTTGGTGCTAGAGATTGAACCTGGGGCCTCTCACATGCTAAGCACACACTCTATCACTGAGCTATACCTCCAATCCCTATATCATCACTTGACAGAAGCAGAAACCCAAACCCAGAGAGGATGTGTAGCATCTCAAGGCCACACAGCAGAGAAAGAGGGACTGGGATTTGTTTTGTTGTTGTTTGTTTGTTTGTTTGTTTGTTTTGTTGTGACACTGGGGATTGAATCCAGGGGCATTCTACCTCTGAGCTACACCTCCAGCCCCATTTTATTTTTTTATTTTGAAACATGGTCTCACTCGGTTAATGAGAGTCTCACTATTTACTGAGGCTGGCCTTGAATCTGCAATCCTCCTGTCTCAGACTCCCAAGTCCTCGGATTATAAACGTGCGCCACCATGCCTGGCTGGGAGCTGGGATTTGAACACTGGCTAATCTAATCTAAGCGATTAGATTCACAAGTGGTTACTTGTGAATCTAATCGCTTCTATCTATCTCCTGGCCTAGCATCCAAGTCTAGGAACCACCTTCCTTCAGCAAGATGACTTAGCAAGACATGCTGGTGTATCTGGTCTTCTGGGGGTCATTGCTGCGCTCTACCCCAGCTCAAACTCTCCAGTGGCCTCCTGGCCCTGGCAGAACAAAGCGAAAACTCTTCAGTGGCCAACGAAATCCTGTATGACATGGCCCCTGCCTCCTTCTCCAGCTTCGTCTCCCGGCAGCCCAGCTCACCTCTTCCCTGCCAACTGGCCTTGCAGAGCCTGGCAATCCCCAAACTCACTCTCAGCACAGGGCCTTCGAACAATCTCCTCCACCGGCGCATTCTTCTCTCTACCTGGAGCACCCTTCCTCATCCTGCAGCCGTCGTCTCCCACCATGGAGGACCGTGCGCTTAGCCTGGGCATCCCTCCACAGCCTAAGCATGCTTCCCCCAGACTGAAGCGCTCTTCTCTCCCTCCCGTGCTTTGCCCCGGTAATGCTTTCTGCATTTCAGTTTTCAGCGTAGATGCCATTCCAGCCAGGTGTGGTGGTACACACTTGTAATCCCAGTATTTGGGAAAGCTGAGACAGGAGGATTGCAGGTTTGAGGCCAAGTAGTGAGACTCTCATCAACCTAGAGAGACCCTGTTTCAAAATAAAAATAAAATAGGGCTGGGAGTGTAGCTCAGAGGTAGACTGCCCCTGGGTTCAATCCCCAGTACCAAAATAAATTAAAAATTAATTAATTAATGTCATTTCCCTACCGAGGCCAGCCATGGTCACCTCTTGATCCTTTATGCTTTGCCTGTCCCCCGTTTCTCTTCTCTGTAGCACTTGCTGCCATGTGCATTGTGTGTGACTTGTTAACCATGTTTGTGGGTCCCTAGGTCACACGCTTCTGGAAAGTAAAAACTGTTTTCTTGTTCCCCAGGGTACTGCTAGCTCATAATGGGCACTCTGTACGCCTTCCTTCCTTCTTTCCTTCCTTCCTTCCTTCCTTCCTTCCTTCCTTCCTTCCTTCCTTCTTTCCTTCCTAGTACTGGGGATCGAATCCAGGGGTGTTATACCTCTGAGCTATACTCTAGCCCTTTTTTATTTTTTATTTTGAAACAGGGTCTTCATAAGTCACTGAGGGTCTCACTAAATTGCTAAAGCTGGCCTCGAACCTGTAATCCTTCTGTCTCAGCCTCCCAAGTACTGGGATGACAGGCAGGTGCCACCACGCCTGGCTCACTCTATACAGCTTGGTTGAAGAGACAAATAGGTCAGGAGTGTGGTACACATGCTGCCCTCCTCGAGCCTCAAGCAATAGTAATAATAACCAGTGTTGTTTACTGAGCTCTTATTGCAGGTAAAGCACTTTTGCAGACTGTATTATTGACTCATCAGATAACTCTATAATGCAATTTTAATTATTAGTATCTCCGTATGACAGTTGAGGACACTGAAGTTCAGAGAAATGTTACCTTGGCCCAGGTGATACGGGCAGCAGGAGGAAGGGCAGGGCTTCTGCCCAGGCCTCTCCACACTAGGCACGTCAGACGTGCCCACCATGTCGGGCTGCCTCAGAGGGAAGGGCTGGCTGCTTCAGGATGTCTTTTTCCCTGTTGCCCTCTCCTGTCCCTTCCTTAATGTTCTTGTTTTGTTTTGTTTGTTTTTTCTGGTGCTGGGGATTGAACTCGGGGCTTTGTGCATGCTAGGCAAGCATTCTACCTCTGAGCCACATCCCCAGCTCCTGTCCCTTCCTTTAGTTCCTCCAGTGAGGAGTTCATATTAATGAACTTTGCTCATTAATATAGTAACACACAAGGCTGAGACAGGAGGATCGCAGGTTTGGGGCAGCCTCAGCACCTTAGTGAGGCCCTCTTAGTGAGACCTTGTTTCAAAATAAAAGATAAAGTGGGGCGTGGTGGCACACACTTGTAATCCCAGTACTTAGGAGGCTGAGACAGGAGGATTGCAGGTTAGAAGCCAGCCTCAGCAACTCAGTGAGGCTCGCATCAACTTAGCGAGACCCTGTTTCCAAATAAGAAATAAAATAGGGCTGGGAGTGTAGCTCAGAGGTAGAATACTCCTGGGTGCAACTCCCAGCACCATGGGATAGGTAGGTAGGTAGGTAGGTAGGTAGATAGATAGATAGATAGATAGATAGAGAGACAGACAGAGAGACAGAAAGAAAGATAGATAGATAGATAGATAGATAGATAGATAGATAGATATAGAAAAATAAGTGGAGCTCGGGGTGTACCTCAGAGGTAGAAAGCCCCTAGGTTCCATCCCAGCACCAAAAAAAAAAGCTGGGCGCTGTGGTGCACGCCTATAATCCCAGTATTTAGGAGGCTGAGACAGGAAGATCACAGGTTTGAGGACAGTCCCAGCAAGTAGTGAGACTCTCATCAACCTAGTGAGACCCTGTTTCAAAATAAAAAATAATAAGCCGGGCGTGGTGGCGCACGCTTGTAATCCCAGTTCTTGGGAGGCGGAGACAGGAGGATCACAGGTTCGAGAACAGCCTTGACAATGTAGCGAGACTCTCAGCAACCTAGCAAGCCCCTGTTTCAAACTAAAAAATAAAAATAGAGCTGGGGGTGTGACTCAGAGGTAAAACTTCCTTGGGTTCAATCCCCAGTACCAAAAATAAATAAATAAATAAATAAATAAATAAATAAATAATAAAATAGGGCTGGGGGTGTAGCTCAGAGGTAGAATGCCTCTGGGTTCAATCCCCAGTATCACAAAAAAAAAATTAAAAAAAAAAAAAATAAAAAATAAATAAAAGAGAGAAAAAGAAGAACAAAAAACAGCTGCCATGTAACTCAACTCCTACAGATATGCCCAAAGGAATTGAAAGCAGGTGTTTAGATAAAATCTTGTATATGAAAAATCATAGCAGCATTTCTCACAATTGCTAAAAGATTAAAACAACCCAAATTTCCATCAAGTGATGAATGGATAAGTAAAATTTGGTAAAAAAACACATCATGGAATACAATTTAGTCATAAAAAGGAGTGATGTGCTGCTACACACGACAGCAGAGATGAACCTCGAAGCTACGTGAAGTGAGCATGGGCGCCTTTGCCAGACATAAAGGTCACATCTTATATGAAATCTCCACGACAGGTAAACTTACAGGGGCAGAGGCAGGTTAGTGGTTGCTGGCGGCTGGAGGAGGGAGTTACAGGGACAGGATTCCCTTTGAGGGAATGAAAACATTGTGGGATTAGACAGAAACAACCGTTACACAATACCATGAAGGTACCAGATGCAACCAAATCGCACCCTTTACAATGGTTAACCTAAATAAGACAACAGTAATAATTTTTATTTATCAAACAAATATGTGACCCAGCTCAGAAAATATTGTTTTTTCAAACAGCACAGAATAGTACTAAGCCCCTCTTTCTACCCCTCAAAGGAAATGAACACAGAAAGTATAATTTTTTTTTTTTTTTGCAGTACTGGGGATTGAACCCAGGGGCATTCTACCTCCGAGCTCCACCCTCAACCCTATTTTTTATTCTTTTTTTTTTTTTTTTTTGCGGTACCGGGGATTGAACCCAGGGGCGTTCTACCTCCGAGCTACACCCCTGGCCCTATT
>PVJS01054169.1:0-13053 GCA_004027185.1 Glis glis
AGAGAGAGAGAGAGAGAGAGAGAGAGAGAGAGAGAGAGGGAGAGAGGGAGAGCGCTCGCGCGCATGCGTGAGCTGAGGCTGGCCGAGAACCCGGATCCTCCTGTCTCCGCCTCCCAAAGTACTGGGATTACAAGCGTGCGCCACCACGCCCGGCTCTTTCTTTCTTTTTTTTTTTTAAATGTGGCACTGGGGATTGAACCCAGGGGCATTCTACCTCCAAGCTACACACCCAGCCCCATTTTTTTTATTCTTTATTTTGAAACAGGGTCTCACTAAGGTGCAGAGGGCCTCACTAAGTAGCTGAGGCTGTCCTCAAACCTGCAATCCTCCTGTCTCAGCCTCCCAAGTACTGGAATTACAAGCGTGCGCCACCACACCTGGTGTCCTTTTAATTTTGAAGCATGATCTTGCTAAGTTACTGTGCTCTGGCCTCGAACATGTGATCTTCCTGTTTCAGCCTCCCAAGCACTGGGATTACAGGCATGTGCCACTGTACCTGGCTGCCTCTTGGTCTTGCAGAGCTAATTGTATGGGGTCATTAAACTTGAACTCAAAAGAGAATAACAGTATTAAACTCATAATGATTTATTAAGAATCACAAATAGGTTATTCACAGATACAAGAGATTGAATTACTTGTCTAGGTCTTCCTGGGAGCTTTTATCTTGGCATGTCTTTGGGAACTGCTTATGATTTATTCAATACCATGGACCAACCCCTTTCTTCAACTAGTAATGTTTAAGACTAAACATATAACTAGAGATGAAGTAGTGTTTTTATACCTACAAGAACATGTAAGAATATGTTGTCTGAATTACTTATATTATCAGTCACAGACTGATCATTATGCATTGTAAGCACACCATCAAATGTTTAAAAATACCATGAAATTTATTCCTAGTTTCCTCAGCAGTTTCTTCTCTCTGCAACTCATCATTCTCAAATAAGGTAGTGAAAGCTGGCCGTGGTGATGCACACCAGTGATCCCAGTACTTGGGAGGCAGAGATAGGAGGAGCAGGTATTTATCACAGAAATTCGTTTCTGGTGGGATTTCTTTTTGTGGACCAGTCAAGGTTTGCCCTTATGAATCAAGTACAAGGATGGTCTTTGTGAATCAGTCCTTTCCTAATGTATTGGAACAGTCATGTGCCTTGGGAGGCTCTGCAAGTGGCAGGGGGTACAGGTTTGATGCTATGCCCAATTCCCCCAAAGAAGCCTCAGTTGCAGCCAGATGTAGTGGTTGGTG
The DNA here is from genome assembly GCA_004027185.1 of Glis glis. Lineage (NCBI taxonomy): Eukaryota > Metazoa > Chordata > Mammalia > Rodentia > Gliridae > Glis > Glis glis. Next base: position 1,247 of record PVJS01054169.1, read on the forward strand.
TACGTCTATAATCCTAGTACTTGGGAGGCTGAGACTGGAGGATCACAGATTCAAGACCAACCTCAGCCATTTAGTGAGCCTTTCAGCAACTTAGCAAGACCCTGTTTTAAAAATAAAAAAACAAAAAGGGCTGGGGTGTAGCTTGGAGGTAGAACACTCCTGGGTTCAATTCCCAGTATCACAAAAAAAGGAAAAACAAAACCAGAGGCACTGTGACTTTTAAAATACACATAAAAACCACAATAACCATGTGTGCTTCATTCACTAGATACAACTTCTCTGTACCTATGAATTAGCAATGAAGTTTAGTCCTCACAACAGCACTCTCCAAAAATGATTTGAAAAATATATCTTTAAGACTAAACATATAACATATCTTTAAGTAAATGGGTAGAATTCAGTAGTTAGTTCTATGAATAAGCACCATCCCAGCTTCTGCTGTGATTCTCTAAAGACCTACATTTTATGAGAAAGGTCATCAAACCCCTGCCAGTTCTACAAAAAAAAGTACTGTTTTTTAAATTTTATTTTACTTCATTTTATTTTATTTTTGTGGTTCTGGGTCTTGAACCCAGGGATATTCTACCTCTGAGCTACACCCCCAGCCTTGTTTTATTCTTATTTTGAAACAGGGTCTCATTAGGTTGATGAGAGTCTATTTGCTGAGGCTGTCCTCGAAACTGCGATCCTCCTGTCTCAGCCTCCCAAGTACTGGGATTACAAGCGTGCACCACCACACCTGGCTTAAAAGTACTGTTTTTAAATGCTTACAAACTACATATTTTGTCAGTTTGAAGAGAAAAGTAGAGAGGAAATGTAGAGTTTATTCATGGAAATTAAACCTAGCTTTCAAAGATTTATGTCTTGTCTTTGCTGGCCACAGAAAAAGGTGTTTTATTATGAAGGTGCTTATTTGCCCAAATATTTTTCTAGGATTAATATACAGTGGGACTACTTGAAGAAAATTTTTCTTTGTTTCTTTCTTTTTTTTGTGTGTGGTACTAGGAATTGAACCCAGGGGTATTCTACCTCTGAGCTACACCCCTAGCTCCTATTTTATTTTTATTTTAAAACGGTCTCACTAGGTTGATGAGAATCTCCCTGCTTGCTGAGGCTGACCTCGAACCTGTAATCTTCCTGTCTCAGCCTCCCAAGTACTGGGATTACAGGCATGGGCTACCATGCCCGGCTAAAGTATAAGTTTTAAATGCAGAGTCGGAATTAACCAAATTTCACCAGATTCAGTGACCTGTGGGGTTGTTTTCTTTAGAAAATGCTTATTTTAAGTCGGGTGTGGTGGCTGATGACTGAATCCTAGTACTTGGGAGGCTGAGACAGGAGGATCACAGGTTCGTGCCAAGCCTCAGCAACTTAGTGAGGCCCTCTGCAATTTAGTGGGACCCTTTTTCAAAATAAAAATAAAATAGGGCTGGGGGTGCCGGGCGTGGTGGCGCACGCTTGTAATCCCAGTACTTTGGGAGGCAGAGACCGGAGGATCCGGGTTCGCGGCCAGCTTCAGCTCTCTCTCTCTCTCTCTCTCTCTCCCCCCCTCTCCCCCTGTCTCTCTCTCTACTTAGTGAGGCCCTCCGCAACTTTGTGAGACCCGGTTTCAAAATAAAGTATAAAAAATAGAGCCGGGGGTGTAGCGCAAAGGTAGAACGCCCCTGGGTTCAATCCCTGGTACTGCAAAAAAAAAAAAAAAATAGGGCTGGGGGTGTAGCTCAGAGGTAGAATGCCTCTGGGTTCAATCCCCAGTACCAAACAAATAAAACAAACGGCACATAACTTCTTATTTAGGGCTGAAGGTATACCTCGGTAGAGTGTGCGCTTGGCACAACGTAACAAGGCCCTTGGTTCGATCCCCAGGGCCGCCCCCACCTCAATATTCTGTTGTAGAGTAACATTTATTTATTTATTTATTTATTTACTTATTTATTTGCAGTACTGGGGATTGAACCCAGGGGCATTCTACCTCTGGGCTATACCCCCAGTCCTATTTTTTATTCTTTATTTTGAAACAGGGTCTCACTGAGTTGTGGAGGGCCTCACTAAGTAGCTGAGGCTGGCCATGAACCTGCAACCCTCCCATCTCAGCCTCCCAAGTACTGGGATTCCAAGCATTCACCACCACGCCCAGCTCTAGAGTAACATTTAAAGAGATAGATTGACTTAAGTAAATCTGGAGAGCTGGGCAAGATGGTACACACCTGTCACCCCAGCTGCTCAGGAGGCTGAGGCAGGATAGCAAGTTAAAGGCCAGCCTGAGCAACTTAGCAAGACCGTATTTCAAAACAAAACAAAATTTCAGAAAAAGGAGCTGGGGATGTAGCTCAGTGGTAAAGCACCCATGGGTTCAATCCCCAGTACAAAAAAAAAAAAAATCTGGAGCCAGGCGTGGTGGTGCACGCTTGTAATCCCAGTACTTGGGATGCTGAGACAGGAGGATCACAGGTTCGAGGACAGCCTCAGCAAATAGTGAGACTCTCATCAACCTGTTTCCAAATAAGAAGTAAAAAATCGGGCTGAGGGTGTAGCTTGAAGGTAGAATGCCTCTAGGTTCAATCCCCAGTGTCACACACACACAAAAAAATCTGGAAATGATTTAACCATCCTTAGTGGTTTTCGTTTATTTGTTGTCTCTTCCAGATTCTGCTTATAGGAACATTTTCCTCATTCATCCTTCCAACCTCTTCTTATCCCTCTACGTAAGGGGCTGAAAGTCTCTTGGATTCTCTCTAGCTCTTGGTTGCTTAGAGGGGGATGAAAATACAACAACCTTTGCTTCCCACATTATTCCCCATAGGAACTCGTGTTAGCTAGGCCTGCCTTCTTACGCACAAAAAGCCTTGGTGAAGAGCTTTTGGTTTCTTTTTCCTTTTCAAATTACTATCAAATAGTTGGGTAACTTGGGGTCATGGCTGTGGAGTTAGGGGACAGGCCCGGCTGGGATCACTGGGTTCAGCAAGATACAGGAAAGTAACTGGGAGCGCCTGACAGTTCCCAGCCAGCTGCCAGGAGCCAGGTAATTTACAGCCAGGACTCATCTAGATAATGTGAGTCAACAAGGCATAGGTCAGAGGTGCAGTCTAGAAAGAGGAGGATATTGATATAAATATAAAAAGCCAGGCTTACAGTCTAAGCGGAAGGATAGGGCACATCTTGTTTGTGAGGGAGATTCCTGCCTTAGTCCTAAACCGCTGACATGCTTCCTGCTGAGATATGGCTCAGAGAAGCTGTCATGGAGCTGGAGCCCAGAGTTCACCCAGACACTACAAGGAAGCGGTCATACCTGGAAAGGTGTGGGTGGGTGATAGGGCTGATGCTGACTTTGCACAAGGGATGGCTGCTTGTGTTTGTCTCTAAACTGGCCCAAAGGCTGAAGAAGGCCACAGTGCTTTCACCTTGCCTGGCAGCTACATATTTTCTTTATGGAGATCTTTTTCCAATCAGAAGTTTTACAATGACTCTACTGTCTTCAATTTTCTGTCTGCTCATGAATGCCCTGTATTTTGTATATAGTTGGCTTTTTATTACCTTAAACAGTTTTATAGGGCTGGGGATTTATCTTAGTAACTGTTAAGAGTAGTTGAGTAGAATGTGTGAGGCCCTGGTTCCATCCCCAGTACCAGACACACACACACACACACACACACACACACACACACACACACACACAGAGTTTTAGAGAGAGCCTGGTTGCTGAAGCAAATTTGTTTTTGAAGGTACTAGATCCTGTTCCTTCTCCTTCTGAATTTGACTTTACTTAATAAAGACAGGCTTAGGCCATGGTATCTCTCTATTCTGCCAACAATCAAGTATTTGATCTAAGAAAAGAATGAGAGTGGATGGATGGAGGGGAGACCTGGGCTGGCTGTCTATGACTTTATGTAGCACTGTGTTGGGGTTTTCTGATGTTGGTTTGCCTCTGTTTTGTTTGTTGTAAAGAGTTGGGGTCTAACTAGGTTACCCAGGCTGACTCCAAACTCCTGGGCTCAAGTAATACTCCTGCTTCAGCTTCCTGAGTGCTAGGATTATAGACGTGCATCATCGCACCCAACTTACCTCACTTCTATGACAGAAAACGTATACACGGACACTTCACCAGAAATTGTGCTAAACACTATAAATGATCTTCACAGCCACCCTAAAGCGGGCTCTTTATCCACTTGGAAACCAAGGGTCACAGAAATGAACTAACCTGACCACTGTCACAGAACTACTCAGTGAAGAAAATGGGATTTGACCCTATGTGTTTCATGCATAATTATAAATATACTCTTAATTAATTAATTAATTAATTATTGTACTAGGGATTGAATCCAGGGGTATTCTATCTCTGAGCTATACTCCTAGCCCTTTTTATTTTTTGTTTAGAAACAGAATTTTGCTGGGTTGCTGGGAGTCTTGTTATGTTGCTGAGGCTGTCCTTGAATGTGTGATCGTCTTGTCTCAGCTTCCTATGTACTGGGATTACAGGCGTCCACCACCAAACATGGCTTCATGTTTCTATATTTAAGTGGAGAATCGGCTCCTCAGCGGTGACTTCCCTCAGTACAGTATTTCCCTTCTTCTGCTCATGAGGAAGTCTGACTCAGGGACACTCTTTGACACTAACTTGATCTGTAGGAGATGGATTAATGAGCCAGCAGAATTAATTTCTCGAAAGGAGATATACTTTCCCAATAAACAAAATATCTGCTGACCAGGTCCCCATAGTGCCTGCCGAGCATGAAATCAGAGAGGAAAGAGCTGTACAACCTTGAGCCACTTCATATACAGACCATACAGTTTGAAGAATTAAATACATCCTGCAGCCCGGTAAGGGCTAGAATATTCATGTCTGGCAAATATAGTCAGTCTTGGACAGTACAAGATAAGCTCTGGTGAAACTTTTCCTCTTGTCAAAGTCATTTTCAGGGCAACTCAGGGCAGATGACTCTTGCTTACATTATCTTTGGTTGTTACACCTTCCAGGATTACCCTATCTCTTAGATCCCTTTGTCTGAGGTGACTTTAGTTGTCACCATAGCTTCACCAGTGTTGGATAGAATCCATTAAAATTCACCAATTCAGGGTGAGTTACTTCCGTAACCCCATAATGGAATTCTTTGTATGTTGAGTTTGGGTCATGATTATCTCTAAATCCTGAAGAAGTGATACAATGGACCGGTGGTACAAATGTTTTATGCACTTTTCTGGGTGTGTACATATTTCACACACTCACGATAACCGAATGGGGACCTTAACCCTTCTCGGCCCCACAAAGAAATAATAGATGTAAAGAATGCAGAGAGATCTTTTCTTTCTTCTTTTCTTTTTTTTTTTTTGTGGTACTGGGTATTGAACCCAGGGCATTCTACCTCCAAGCTACACCCCTAGCCCTATTTTTTATTCTTTATTTTGAAACAGGATCTCACCAAGTAGCAGAGAGTCTTAAGTAGCTGAGGCTGGCCGCGAACCTGCCATCCTTCTGTCTCAGCCTCCTAAGTACTGAGATTACAAGCATGTGCCACCACGCCTGGTTCCCATCAACTCTCTAAACAATAACTGAGTCAAAGAAGTCTAAACTACATTTCCAGTCTGTTTAGAAGACAATAGTGAATGAAATTTATGGGCTGTGGCCTAAACTGTTGACATGGGAAAATCCACAGCCTTAAAAAGTACTAATCAAAGCCGGGCGTGGTGGCGCACGCTTGTAATCCCAGTACTTTGGGAGGCGGAGACTGGAGGATCTGGGTTCGCGGCCAGCCTCAGCTCGCTCTCTCTCTCTCTCTCTCTCTCTCTCTCCCTGTCTCTCTCTCTCTACCTAGTGAGGCCCTCCGCAACTTTGTGAGACCCGGTTTCAAAATAAAGTATAAAAAATAGGGCCGGGGGTGTAGTGCGGAGGTAGAACGCCCCGGGTTCAATCCCCAGTACCACAAAAAAAAGTACTAATCAAGAAGAATAACAATAAACAAATCATATACTATTCCAGAAGTTAGGGTAAAACATTAAAAAATACTCAAAGCTCAAAAGAAAGACTGGGGGTATACCTCAGAAGTAGGGCTGGAGGTGTACCTCAGAAGTAGAATGCCACCGGGCATGGTGGCGCATGCTTGTAATCCCAGTACTTGGGAGGCGGAGACTGGAGGATCTGGGTTCGTGGCCAGCTTCAGCTACTTAGTGAGGCCCTCGGCAACTTCGTGAGACCTGGTTTTAAAATAAAGGATAAAAAATAGGGCCAGGGGTGTAGCTCGGAGGTAGAATGCCCCTGAGTTCAATCCCTGGTACCGCAAAAAAAAAAAGAAGTAGAATGCCCCTGGGTTTAATCCCCAGTCCCCCCCCCCCCACTCCACATACACACACACCGCTTGGAGTGGTGGTGCATGCCTGTAATCCCAGTATTTGGGAAGTTGAGACAGGAGGGTCACAGGTTTGAGGACAACCTCAGCAAGTAATGAGACTCTCAGCAGCCTAGTAAGACCCTGTTTCAAAATAAAATTGGGCTAGGGGTATAGCTCAGAGGTAGAATGCCCTGGGTTCAATTCCTAGTACCACAGGAAAGAAACAAAGAATCCTCTAAGCTATTACTCTTAAGTAGATACTCTGACAACAGAGATGGACAACCTGTAGACTGCCATTTAACTCATATTTATATAAAAGTGCAAGAGAACCTACCAGCTATAAAATACAGACAAGAATAAAAAATAACCACAGAATACAGTTTAGACAAGTTAGTAGACCACTTACACAGGATGAGGTTAATTGAAATTCTAAGAAGGGTAATTTGTATGAGGGGAAATCATTCTAACTCACCTTTAGAAAGCTCGAGTGAGATATTTCAGGATAGGTACCGGGGTAAATCAGTGGATGTACTTTACTTTGATTTTTCACAGACTTTTGACAAAGGTTCACTCAGAAGGCCTTGGGGTAGGGATATAATTGGAATGTCAGAGGAGGAGCTAGGATGGTGTGGTGAGAGAAAGAGAGGTAAGACAAGAGGTGGGAGCCGTAGCCGCACTTCCCACATGGTCCCTCTGGCCATCTGGGCCCCTCAGATGAGAGCTGTGCCTAGGCTAGCACCAGGAGCTCGGCTGCCAGCAGCAGCCCCACTACCCCCGCGGCCAGGTCTGATGGCCCACATGGCAACCACACTGGGTCATGCCATCACTGGGGGCTTTAGTGGAGGAGGTAGCAGTGAGTCTACCAGGTCTGACATCACTTAACCAGGAGCCTTAGCCAGTGCAGCAGCAGCAGCAGCCTGGTGGCCCGTGCTTTTTTTTTTTTTTGGTACCGGGATTGAACCCAGGGACATTCTGCCTCTGAGCTACATCCCCAGCCCTATTTTTTATTCTTTATTTTGAAACGGGGTCTCCCTAAATTGTGAAGGGCCTCACTAAGTAGCTTAAGCTGGCCGCGAGCCTGTGATCCTTCTGTCTCAGCCTCTCAAGTACTGGGATGACAAGCGTGCGCCACCACATCCAGCTAGGCCCTTGCTTTTTTGAGATAAAACAGCTTTTGGAGTGTGCCCAGAACCAGAGTGATGTGAAGCTCTATGAGGGTTTCAATGAAGTGCTGAGACAGTGCAGAAGTGCAAAAGGATTACTCTAATCAAGAAGTTCAGATTGAAGAAATGGAAAACTGGCTCTGACCAAGTTTCAAGTTTTACATGAAAATGTAATTGATAATGAAAGTATAACATATAAAACCAAAAGTTAAACCTCTCTTGGTATTAATAGCTCCATTGCTTCTGAATGCCAATGGAAGAGGGCATTCTAACTATTGAAGTTCACTGAATTGGTATAGAATTTGGGGCTGGGCAAATGTTTGTGTGCCCCCTTAAATCAGATGCTGTGACATTATTCATTGTGAAGTCATTAGAATAAAGTGACTTTTTTCCAAAAAAAAAAAAAAAAGACGAGAGTTGCAAGACTAGGTAAGGACAAGATCAATAGGCCTGATAGGCCAAGGCAAGGACTGGAGATTTTGTGTTGCCTTGGGAAAGTTTTGGGAATGTCATCTGATTTAGAGCTGTCAAGGTTCTGGTTACTGTGAGGAGGATGGACTATGATAGAATAAAAGTGGAAGCGTTAGCGGGCGTGGTGGTGCACGTTTGTAATCCCAGGACTTGGGAGCCTGAGGCAGGAGGATCGCAGGTTCAAAGCCAGCCTCAGCAATTTAAGGCAGCTCTCAGCAACCTAGTGAGACCCTGTTTCAAAGTAAGATATAAAATCGGGCTGGGGGTGTAGTTTGGAGGTAGAATGCCTCTGGGTTCAATCCCTAGTACCAAAAAAAAAAAAAAAAAGTGGAAGTGTTGCAAACAAGTAGCTGTTGAAATGGGTAATAGCGGCTTGCGCCACTCATAGCAGTATAGTGATGTGAAGTGTTTACTCCAGAATAAATGCCAGTAGACAGAAGAGAACTTTACTGACATTGGCTGTGTGGTATCAGAAAAAGAGGAATGGCAAGGGTGACTTAAAGCTTTTTGGCCTGGGCCACTGAATGAATACCATTCATGCTGGCATCCCTGTCTAGTCTATGGGGACAGGGGTTGCTTCCTAGCGGTTATTTTGAGGGGCAGGAGATAAGTTAGGTAGCTATTGCAGTTATCCTGAAAAAATGAAAAGGGCCTGAACCTGGGAAGAGGCTATTGTATGGAGAGGCATTCAGAGGGCACAGAATTGAGAGACGTTTAGAAGGTAAAAATTGCCACTTAGAACACATTAGAGTTATTTACTTTTTTTTTTTATGTTACACTTCTAGCCCTATTTTTTATTTTTATTTTGAAACAGGGTCTCACTAGGCTTGCTGAGGCTGGCCGCAAACCTGCGATTCTCCTGTCTCAACTTCCCAAGTACTGGGATTACAGGCGTGCACCACCACGCCCGGCTTAGAGTTATTTACTAAAATTGAAGTTTAGCAGACTCCTTTTCCCCCAGTATATCCACTTTTTGATGTACACCCTAGACCAGGCCTGCTTTTGTACAGCCCCAGAGCTAAGAGTGATTCTAACATCTAAAGGGATTAGGGAGGATGTCCAGATATGAAACAGAGACTATCTGTGGCCTTTAAAACCCAAAACAAAGCCGGGCGTGGTGGTGCACACTTGTAATTCCCAGTACTTGGGAGGCTGAGACTGGAGGATCCAGGATCCAGCCTCAGCTACTTAGTGAGGCCCTCCACAATTTAGTGAGACCCTGTTTCAAAACAAAGAATAAAGGCCGGGCGTGGTGTCTCACGCTTGTAATCCCAGTACTTTGGGAGGCAGAGACCGGAGGATCCCGGTTCGCGGCCAGCCTCAGTGCTCTCTTTCTCTCTCTACTTAGTGAGGCCCTCTGCAACTTCGTGAGACCCGGTTTCAAAATAAAGTATAAAAAATAGGGCCGGGGGCGTAGCGCGGAGGTAGACCGCCCCTGCGGTCAATCCCCGGAACCGCAAAAAAAAAAAAAAAGAATAAAAAAATAGGGCTGGGGGTGGAGCTCAGAGGTAGAACACCCCTGGGTTCAATCCCCAGTACCGCAAAAAACAAAAAACCCCTAAAACAGTTGACTATCTGGTCCTTTACAGTGAAAAGTTTACCTGCCTCTAGAGCAGCAGTAACAACATCACATGAAAACTTATAAGAAACACGAATTATCAGGTGTTAGCACAGACCTAAATCAGAAACTCTAGGAGGTTTGTTTTATTTTTTATTTTGGTGGTACTAGGGATTGAATCCAGGGAAGTTCTTCCTCTGAGTTATACCCCCAGCTCTATATTATCTTTTATTTTGAAACAGGGTCTCACTAAGTTACTGTGCGCTGGCCTTGAATTTTGCAATCCTTCTGTGTCAGCCTCCTAAGTACTGGCATGGGAGCTTGGTGTGTGTGTGTGTGGGGGGGGTGTAGTGGTGGTACTGGATATTAAACCCAGAGGCATTCTACCTGTTAGGTACACCACCGCCCTTTTTATTTTTTGCTTTGAAACAGGGTCTCGCTGGGTTGCTGGAAGTTTCACTATGTTGCTAAGGCTGTCCTAGAACCTTCGATCCTCCTGTTACAGCTTCCCAAGTATTGGGATTACAAGCATGTGCCACCACACCTGGCAAGGGAGGCTTGTTTTAACAAGCCCTCCAGGTGATTCTGATGCACAGTAAGGTCTGAGAACCATTGCACCAGGGTACATGGTCAAGAATATTTATAAGAGCATTGCAGATAAGAGCCCCAAACTGGAAACAATTGAAATGTTAGTCAGCACTAGAGAAAATAGGTAAATTGTGGCAATTAATGCAATGGAAATGTTGTATATTAAGGGCATGGGCTGTGGAAGTTGACTGTGTTTGAAATGAATAGTAGCTTTGTATCTTTGGGTAAGTTACTTGTCCTTGCTAAGCCTCAATTTCTTCATCTGTAAAATGAGCATAAAAATAGTAACTACTTCCTCCAACTATTGTAAGGCTTAATAGTCCATAAAGTAATTAAAAGAGTCCTTAGTGCATAAGTATTATATGTAAAAGGCAACCTGCATGTAATGTATTTTGTTTTTGTTTTGTTTTGTTTTTTGTGGTACTGAGGATTGAACCCAGGGGCATTCTACCTCTGAGCCACACCCTCCAGCCCTATTTTATTTTTATTTTAAAACAGAGTCTTGCTAGGTTGATCAAAATCTCACTATTTGGTGAGGCTGTCCTTGAACCTGTGATCCTCCTGTCTCAGCCTCCCAAGTATTGGGATTACAAGCATATGCCACCATGCCTGGCTAATGTATTATGTTTTAAGGAAAACTCAGGTTCATTTCATAAAAGTGAAGGTTTGCCTGTATATTTTGCATACAACAAAACTATTGAGCAATCTAAGGTAAAGGCATTGTAGATTTTGGAGGCCCAAATGTTGGCATTGTCTTTGTGAACCTGTTTTTACATTCGTAAAATAAGTTAAAATTGCCCTTGTAGGATTGTGAAGAAAACTGATGAAATGTGTATGTCTGCATGGCATTAAATGTTTTCTGTTTTCTTTCCTAGTTGCCTTTTCTTTCATTTCTCAACACTTCATTCTAAAACTCTTCTGCTACTTTAATATTCTCTGAAAACATTGCCAGACCTAAGGGAGGAAATAGCATCTTTGACTGCAAGATTGGCCATTTCCATGAATCAAGACCAGGAGTCAGTGTTGTCCATAGCCAAGCCCCCAGGCAGGCGGTGGCAAGTCTGGTCCTACATGTGGGGCAAGATTTGTAATCTTGATTGCTTTCTGGGATTTCAAGCCTTAATTTGTAAAATGCTTAGTATGTATTTAGCTATGCTTAAATACATAACTGCCATACAAGGAAACAATCTTTTCCCTTCTATGCCCATGTCATATTTTTCCTGTACTCCAGGGCCTAGCACCCAATAGGCTCATATATATCTTGCTTTGAACTATTAGGATATGACCTTCTCAGCGGGGCTTAAACCCTCCATTTCCTAAAATGGGTTAATGAACAATATAGGTGAATGTATTGTACAAACAGCTGAAACTACTGGCTTCATTTAATGTTCCTCTGTAGCAGCAATCTGCAAACACCTAGTTCAGAGAGATTACTAAATTTCTTCTCTCTTAACGTTAATAAAGGGACCAGGAATATCAGTTTGCAAAACAGCGCGGTAGCGAGCCGGCTGTGGTTCGCGCCACCTGGCAGGAAGGGCAGCGAGGCCGGCGCCTCGGGCCGGAGAAAGGCAGCCTCCTTGTGACGTCAAATCAGCGGACTCTCGCCCCGGCTCCAGGCCGGTTCCGCTTCCCCGGCTTTCCGGGCGCGAGGGAACGCGAGCGCGGTGGCGTACTGCGCGTGCTCCGCAGAGGGACGCGAGGAGG
>PVJS01054170.1:0-13051 GCA_004027185.1 Glis glis
CTTAGTGAGGCCCTCTGCAACTTCGTGAGACCCTGTTTCAAAATAAAGTATAAAAAATAGGGCCGGGGGTGTAGCGTGGAGGTAGAACGCCCCTGGGTTCAATCCCCGGCACCACAAAAAAAAAAATTACAAGTTCCCCAAATATATCCAGATATTACCATTTTAGTGGCTTAAAGGAAGTGACAATTTTATAGTTATTATTAATCCCAGCTACTTGTGAAGCTAAGGGAGAATGTCTAAATCAAGGCCAGCATGGGCAACTTAGTGAAACTCTGTCTTGAATTTTTTTTTTCAAAGGACTGGGGATGTAGCTCAGTGGTAGAGTTCTCGTCTGGCATGCATGAGGCCCTGGGTTCAATACCCAGTATGGGTACTGAAAAATAAACTGGGTGCAGTTGGTGCAGGACTGTAATCTCAGTACTGGGAGATTGAGACAGGAGGATCAGAGGTTTAAGGCCATTCTCACCGACTTAGTGAGACCCTCAGCAATTTAGTGAGATCCTGTTTCAAAATAAAAAACAAATTAGGACTGGGGGGACATACCATTCCTTGGTATCTTTCCAAAGGAATTGAAGCCAGAATAGTATAGTGATACATGCATACCTATGTTTATAGCATGACTCACAATAGCCAAGTTATGGAACCAGCCAAGGTATCCATCAATAGACAAATTAATGGAATTTTATTCAGCGATAAAGAACAAAATTATATCATTTGCAGGAAAATGGATGGAACTAGAGAATATTATGCTAAGTGAGATCAACCAGTCTCAGAAAGTCAAGGGTTATATTTTTCTCTCATATGTGGAAACTAGAACAAAAATAGGAAGCAAAAGGGACTTTAGTCAAATGAGAGAAAAGAGTAAAATAGTGGAAAGGGATTGTGCAAGGGAAGTGGGGAGGGGAAAGACAAGGATTGAGGAAGGAAACAGTTCAAATAAGGTTACATCCATAAGAAAAGTTATCACTAGCTGGGCGTGGTAGAGCATGCCTGTCATCCCAGTATTTGGGAGGTTGAAACAAGAGGATCACAGGTTCCAGGACAGCCTCAGCAACTTAGCAAGACTCCAGGTAACCTAGTGAGACCCTGTTTCAAAAATAAAAAACAGAAAAAGGGTTGGGGGTGTTGCTCAGAGGTAGAATGCTCCTGGGTTCAATCCCCTATACCAAAAAAAAAAAAGAAAAGAAAAGAAAAGAAGGTATCACTTTCAATCTCACTAACATGTATGGGAAGGGAGAAAGAGGGAGGAGAGGGTTGTAAGGAAAAAATACACCAAATGCTCTGTCCATGTAGGTTTGTGTCACTTTGAATCTCACTATGTATAATTACATTGTGCCAATAAAAAATACAAATTAAATTTAAAAACAGGGCTGGGGTGTAACTCAGAGGTAGAATGTCCTTGGGTCCAAGCCTCGGTACCAAAAAATAAATACATAAAATTGATAAGTTACACGAATATATATTTCTCCAAAGATCTAAATAAAACAGCAACAGGGGAAAAAAGAACAAAAGAAAGTGGCTTGTTAGTTTTAAATAGGGTCATCCATGGTAGTGGGATGTTAGGTGACTTTTACTGTATTTTTTTTAATCTGGCCTATTAACACTTTTATTTTCTCAGAATTGGCACTTATAAAAAACAGACGCTCACCTTGGCCTGAAGTCATTATCACACATTGATTATCAGTCAGTACCTTAGAGGAATTAGCTGCCAGTCAGGGGCAGTAGGAATCCTCACAGGATGGATGGAGCAGGACGGGGATGCTGAGGAGCAGGGGAGAGTGTCCAGGAAAGAGGAAATGAAAGATGTCTATGGTGATGATTAAATGAGGTGGAGGATGTCGAGGGATTAGCATGTTCCTTGGCTCCAAGTCCATTTCCTATTATCACTAATGAACCTCCCTTACTGCAACTAATGGTCACGAGTTCCTTTCAGAAACGAGGAGATTAAGTAACTTGCTAGAAGTTTGCATATGTGAAAGAGTCAAAATATGAAACCAAATAGGTTTGAAGACACAGCATTATGAATGGTCTGATAAGAAAATAAACATGGCTTTTTAATATTTGCATATGCTTTTGCAGTTAAAAAATGTGTGTGTGTATGTGTGTGTGTGTGTGGATTGTTTTACCTGATCCTCACACAAAACTCCTGTTAAGTATCTTTGCCTCAGTTTACAGATGAAATCATGAAGTTCAGAGTTTGCAAGTTTTTGAAAATTGCATACTCAGAGCTAGATCTTACGTCTACCATTTCTGGCTTATTCCAATGTCTTTCTGGCACACCACACTGTCTTTATTCATTAATTGGTTGCATAGACAAAATATCAAAATGAAGGCTACACAAGCCAAGCTCTCATCCCCAAACCAAAGCTGTGGTCCTTGTTCACAAAATCACACAATTTAGTGTGAAAAATAAAATGTGATACATGAAAGGACTCAAGATGCCTTTCAGAGTACAAACAAACATAGGATTAAACATAACTTGCATGTACAATTCTACCTTTGCACATTCCCCCTACCTCAATTTATCCTCTTGTCATTCGTGTGTGTGTGTGTGTGTGTGTGTGTGTGTGTGTGTGTATGTGTGCTCATGCGTGCACACGCGGTGCTAGGGATTGAACTCAGAGGCATTCTACCTCTACACCCCCAGCCCTATTTTATTTTTTTATTTGGAAACAGGGTCTCACTAAGTTGCTGAGGCTGGCTTCGAACCTGCGATCCTCAAGAACAGAGATTACAGAAGGGTGCCACTCCCCCCCACACACACACACACAGCGTCTCTATCGATCATTCTAAACTAGTTTTGGAAGGAGGAATACAATGTGTACCTTTCTTCCACCATCTCTCTCAGTTTTTACTGATTTTGAGATTTATCCCTTCCTTTATTCATTCTACAGTTGTTAAATCCTACTCATAGCCAAACTCCTGTACCAAGCACTGGGGCTGCAGTGTTAATGAAGGGCACTACCTCTCCCGCACAGAGTTAACCAATTCTTGCAATGTCGAGTGGGAAGAATATTTTAATCAATAGCAAAATTCATTGGAATCTAGATCTCCACATTTCCTGACACTTCCTTCTCTTGCGGCAAGCCGCGGTTCTAAGTGCAAGGCTGCATTAAGTGTGGCTGTTTGTAAGACAAGGGAGATTATTATCATAGTCCCATTGTAATGACCTTCACTCTATCATTCTTTTCATTCCTGATTAATGCTCAGTGGCCTTGTCAGAGATTCTCCTCCACTGTGCCAATCTGCCACTTCTAGACCTGTGTCACCTCCCTTTCTTGCCTGCACCATTCAGAATGGAATTTCTGAAAACCTTTTGTGCAAGCAATAATAATGCTGCTTTTTCCAAATATACTGATAAAAATATGAATGTGACTGATTGTGATACTAATCAAGAATTAGAAAAGGGAATAGTGCCACTGTAGCTCATTGTAATCCTTCATTTCACTTTTCGTGTTGATTAGGAATCATTTCCTAGTTTCAAATATTAGCCAGATATAGAATAAAGTGAGACTGCAGATCTTCATGGAGCCGGTATATTGTGTCCACTTCCTTGATTTTCCATTTGAGTTCAGATTCTTTCTCTCTCTCTCTCTCCTTCCTTCCTTCCCCCCCCCTCTCTTTTGTACCAGAGATTAAACCCAGGAGTATTCTACCTCTGAGCTATACCCCCAGCCCTTTTTTTTGAAACAGGGTCTCCCTAGATTGCTGAGAGCTTTGCTACATTGCTGAGGCTGTCCTTGAAACTGTGATCCTCATGTCTCAGCCTCCCATGTACTGGGATTATGGTCCTGTGCCACCATGACCAGTTAATTAGGACTATTTCTTAACTGCCTTAGTAATTTTCTTGTGCTAAGTTGTTCAGGCCCCTGAGTTCTGTTAATGGGCAGTCCTAAATCCAGATGCATGGAGAGAAGACCCATACTCACCCGAGGTCTCTATATGATTTAATCCTCCTCTGGGAAAAATTAAGAAACTTTTGCATGCATGCACTAGTATTATGAACTCCCTCAGAAAAATCACCACTTGCTTTATACTAGAGGAGAACAAATCGTCCATGTGTTTTCATGATTGCTAGTATATGGTCTTCTTTCGAGTTCATAACCAAGTTACCCCACTCCCCAAATCTATCTTCTTTTAAGATTCCCTTTAGTCTACAGAATTTGGTAGGCAACACAAAATTGCTTAACAGAGTTAGTTGCCACATATCTTATATACTGGCATACTCCTCTTTTAAAAGTTATTCTTCACACATTGATTATATCAAATGGGCAGGTCCAGTCATCTGAGGTTCTGCTAAGTACATTAGGAATCCGGTGAGTCTACTGAAGTTTTCAGTTGGATAATTTACAAAGAGATCCAAATAGAATCAGAGTCCTAAGGTCTATAGAATATCACTCTCAAATTCCAACTTTTAACTGACAGTACAAGGATCAGTGCCTAACTTTGTGCTCACAGTGATCGAAATTAAATAACTTTGTTTAAAAAGATAAAGAAAGCCGGGCATGGTGGCACACGCTTGTAATCCCAGTACTTGGGAGGCTGAGATCAGAGGATCTGGGTTCACGGCCAACCTCAGCTACTTAGTGAGGCCTCCGCAACTTAGTGAGACCCTGTTTCAAAATAAAGAATAAAAAAATAGGGATGGGGGTGTAGCTCGGAGGTAGAATGCCCCTGGGTTCAATCCCCAGTACCGCAAAAAAAAAAAAAGGATAAAGAATATATAGAGCTCCAAGAAGTTCCTTCACAATTGCAGAAGGTACTTTGTTCTACCATAAACCTAGAAATGTAATGACAATATTAATAATTGCATAACATTCACCATGTACCAGATAATGTTCTAAGTAATTCCTTAATCTACCCCTAGGAAATAACACTCTCTCTTTTGCAGAGAAGGCAATTGAGACACAGAGAAATTATACCACTTGAGTAATTTCAGACAACCTAGAAAGTGAACCCAGGGACTCTGACTTCAATGTCCAGCCTCTCACTGAACTCTGCTCTCAACCCCTGGTCTTCAACTGCTATCTTCCCCTTCTTTTCGGAGTGTTACATGTTTCTTATTCTCCCATCTCATTACAGTATTCTAATTACCTGGAATGCTCTTCTACCAACTTCCTTGTGACTTTTACTCATCCCACAAAGCTCATGTCATGGTCTACCACCTCCCTTGAATCTTAAACTAATTTAGATGCACTCTTCTCTATGCTCCCATAGAGCCTGTGTATGTGTATGTGTGTAACTAATACTTACTGAGCACTGATATGTGCAAAGAATTAAGGTCCTCCTATGGATTATTTGGTTCCATCTTTGCCACAACCCTGTAGGGAAGGCACTCCATTTCACAGAAAACAATAGTAAGACAGCGATAATTAAGGAATTTGCCTAAGATTAGAATTAATTAATTAATGATAACTGACAGAGTCAAGATTAAAACAGTCTGATTCCAAAGGCCTTGCTCTTTAGCATACTGACCGTGTCTGTGTTGTGCATGTGTGCATACACACACAATTATAATCACAATACTTGCTGTGTTGTGTATCTGACCTTGACTAAAAGTGCTATGATAGCCAGAGCCATGGCATATTTGATTTTGTATTCCCAGAACCTACCACAGCACCTAGAAAGTAAATAGTGTGAAATTCTGCTGTAAATCTTTCTTATGGCTCCTCCTTGGTGGCCTCCTTTTCTTCCTTTAGTCCTTCACCCGGTGCTTATTTAGTGGTGTTTCTCAAGACTTCAAATCTTAATCTTCCCGTTGTCACTGGATTCACTGCTATGACATTAGCTTCCACCTGCTAAACTTGTGATTTCCAAATTCAAATTACCTACACTGACCTCTCCTGCAGTTTATCCTTCTCCCTACCTTTATGCATATTAATTCTGACTAGAATGTCTCCTTTCTTTTTCTTTCTTTCTTTCCTTCCTTCCTTTTTTTTTTTTATTTGTACTGAGAATTGAACCCAGGGTCATTCTACCTTCAAACTATAACACCCTGGCCCTTTTTATTTTTTTGAAACAGGATCTCACTAAATTGCTGAAGCTGGCCTAGAATCTGCAATCCTCCTTTTTTAGCCTCCCAAATACCAAAATTATAGGCATGTGCCACCATGCCCAGTCCCACAACTTTCCTTTTCTTCTCTGATATGAAATCTCCAAATTATTCTTTTGGTTTCACCTCTCCTGTGATCTCTGTATTTTTTATCCACGCTTTTTTAGTGAAATAATTTGTGGTTTACATCATATTACCATTAGATTTTTACCCGTGCCTCTCCCCACTACAATACAATCAGAAAGAACTGTGCTATATTCTCAGTATCCCCGTTATTTGTTTTGGTGTCCTGCACCTGTAAGAACATATCACAGAGTGTTCACACAATCATTTAGTAAATGAATGAGAACTCTTAAGACTCTATTTTGAGTCGTACTACCTTAACAAGAAGATAGTTTTCCTTGGGCAGTTATGCGCTAGTGTTCTATCATTTTATAAGGAAAATAATGTGAAGATGTCATAAATAGTACGTTAACTCTTTACTTCAAAATATAGATTTAATGTAAGGAGCTTGATATTTTATTCTGTCTTTTTCATGCTTTTTCAATGTGTAATTACCAATAGCAGGACACGTTAACCTTATCACTAATACCCAAGCTTCTGCTTTCTGAAGAGTCAAAATCCTTTGCCCAACTTGCGTGTGCTCCGGGTCATGAGTCTACATCAGTGCTCTGGTACAGAAGCAATTTTTTCCCTCCACTAGGGTAGCAGGGTCATCTGATTGGACTTTCCATGGTCCTGGCTGAATAGGAAGGGAATTAAATTGCAGTGTCAAAGGAAATTACTCATTCTAAGAAGCATTCACACATTATCTGTGGCCAAAACCATCTCTGACACTCATTTATGATTAAAATTAAAAGTAAGAAAGAAGAGGCCGTTTGGCAGCCCTTCTATGACAATAAAACTGTGAAGACCAAATTAAATCGATGGTACCGGTCTGTGGCAAGCCAGATAAGAAAGTAACGGTTTTCTCCACCGAGCTTTAGAATTTAGAGGCGTACCCGTGAGACAGGAGAGGAACCGTGTGCCCCCAATGTGTGATGGTCTACACAGAAACTCGTTCTAGAACAAACCTTATTTAGGGTGATGCCCAATAAGTTAAAGCTAACTAGACATTCTTTCATGGGAAGCTGGGAAGGAGCAAAGGTCCTTTTACAGGGAAACTTAAAAGTCTTAAAGGGGAAAGAAACCTCCAAACAAGCTCATCCCTCCCATTGTCAATACGCATAGACAGCTCTGCTTAATTTTATTTTTACTGTAGTCCCAGTAATATATTTCAAACCTTTCCATGTACTAAGGTAATGGGTGGTTACAATGAATGGTGGAAAAGATAATAATTTCTTGATAATGTGCCCCCAAAATAACATGGAGTTGAGGTAAAGTGTATGCTTTAAGCCATTTCAAAATTATACAGCCTGGCTTAAAAATTGTGCTGAATCCTATGCCTGGAGAGGAGATAAAATTAAAATGTTAGATTTAAAAGGAAATTCAATATTGATTGTTGGGAGCAAAAATGTTTTTTTTTTTTTTGAAAGGCCATGGAACTATTTTAGTACCTGGAATAAATATAGCACTAAAGATAGTTTAAATGAAAAAGGCTTCTAGATTTATTTAAAGACATGCCATCTCTTTGGCCTCCTCACACAGGGCAGACAGAACAAAAATGATTTATCTGCTGGGCCTTTTAGAAAATGGTGATTTGTTTCTTATATAAGCCTATTTTTATACTTTTATTTTATTGCCTAGCACTTTAACACTTAGTTTTTTTTTTTCTTCAGTTATCAGTTTTTTCAACCTAGTGAACATTTTTATTATCCTTCTAAAAGCAGGCTCTTCTCAGGTTTGAAGTAGCAGTTTACTGTTTATTTTCTCTTATTCTTAAGCATTTTAATAGAAGTGATACTTATGTTACCCTCATGTGATTACACTACTAGACAGTCGTGTATTTCCATAAAAATATGTGTGTGGAGCTCACTGCAAGTTATATGCATTTATATATCTATTATGTACCTGTCTGCTAATCTCCCTCACAACTAACAGAGAATTAGAACCAATTACTATAGTAAATATAGTAAATACTAGTAATCATGTCCATTGTAAATCAAAATTTAAGGTGAAGCAAAATTTTGGACTTTCTGTTCTCCCTTAGGAAGTATGAATTCTAATAAAACCAGTTATTTCCTGAGAAACAAATAGAAGTAGTTGTTAGTGTTGTTCATGCAAATGTGTTCAACTCAGACTGTGAAATGGACGTCTCTGTTAGTGGAACAAGACCTTCTGAGGAAGGGAGAGACATTTACCCAACATTGGATCTGTGAAACAAACACGGTTCTGGACCCAGCTATAGAGCCAGAAATATAATACACTGAGTACAGGTATTGAAGAATAGGTAACCATCTAATGACAACCACAATTCCTGACATAAGTGTTTTCCCTTAGTGAAATTATTACAAATGTTCAAATTAATTTACTAAAAAAAAATGACAACCATTTGTTTTAGATCCTATGTTAAGAGTCCATAGAAATTATAGGCTATGTTTTAGGCACATATCTTAAGAGTTGATGGAAATTGCTACAAATAGTTGAGCAATTGGAGTTACAATGGAATTGATCAAACTAAATTCTTTACTTCAATTTTATCACACAACCTTTGATAATTTTCTGTTCATCTTTTGATGATTTGGGGAGAAATTGATTGATCCTGTCTAAATTTGGCTATGCTGCTAAAGGATACCAAGCTGTGCCTACACTATGGTTCATGGATCAGTCTAGTATTTTACATCAAATGATAGCTGAAAAAAGATTGCATCTGGTAATTTGGAAACAACCTTAAATAAATGTCAGTAGAATTCAAATTTATTTTGGGTCAACCACTTCAACAAGGTATAAGAAAAGTCAAAGTAATCTAATAAATTCCAATTTTCTAGTAAATAACTTAATTTTTCTTAGTTCAGTTCTTAATTCAAGTATTAGGTACTTTACATTTAACATCTTATTTCATCTTTATCTTTTTTTTCTTTTTTTTTTTTTTTTTGCGGTACCGGGGATTGAACCCAGGGGCGTTCCACCTCCACGCTACACCCCTGGCCCTATTTTTTATACTTTATTTTGAAACCGGGTCTCACGAAGTTGCGGAGGGCCTCACTAAGTAGAGAGAGAGAGAGAGAGAGTTGAGGCTGGCCGCAAACCCGGATCCTCTGGTCTCCACCTCCCAAAGTACTAGGATTATAAGCATGCGCCACCACACCCAGCCTTATTTCATCTTTATAACAGCCTCGTAAGGTCAGTGTCATTGCTCCCTATCATATAGACAAAAAAATGAAGACCCAAAAAGAGTAGCCAACTTTTTCTCTGGAAGACAGCTAGTATGTTGTGAGCTTCAGATCCGAGCTCAGTATTCTCTCTGCAAAGTCTGGCTATTTACTCTGAGCTCTGGAGTTGTCAAGAGGTATTCTTAGTGTACAAGGACTTTTTTTTCTAAAATAATGTTTAATGTATATGGAAGGAAATGTATAAATACATACTTATTATTATTGCACAGCAATCTTCCTTTAACAATAAATTAATTTTTTTTGGTACTGGGGATTGAACCCAGGAGCTTTCTACCTCCGAGCTACACCTCCAGCCATTTTTATTTATTTATTTATTTGTTTTTTCGGTACTGGGGATTGAACCCAGGGGCATTCTATCTCCGAACTACACCCCTGGCCCTATTTTTTATTCTTTATTTTGGAACAGGGTCTCACTAAGTTGCGGAGGGCCTCACTAAGTAGCTGAGACTGGCCACGAACCCGAATCCTCCGGTCTCAGCCTCCCAAGTACTAGGATTACAAGCATGTGCCACCACGCCCGGCTATTTTTTTTAATTTTGAAACAGGGTCCCGCTAAGTTGTCTGCCGAGGGTCTCACCAAGTTGCTGAGGCTGGCGTCAAATCTGTGATCCTCCTGTTTCATCCTCCCAAGTACTGAGATTACAGGCATGTGCCACCATGCCCAGCTCTAGTTGCTATATTTATAATTGCGTTTAGATTTTTAAAAAATTTAAAGGCCCTGAATGATTAACACAAAATGCTACACTGTGGTTTTCTCATGCCTTAGCTCAGGTTGCTATAACAGAAGGCCATAGACCAGGTGGTTTAAATAGCAGACGTTTATTCCTCACAGTTCTGGAGGCTGCGAAGCCCAGGATCAGGGTGCAGGAAGATTCAGTTGATGGTAAGGACCCCTTCCCAAGGCACTGGATGCCTTCTCACTGTCTGCTCACATGAAAGAGCTCAGGCATTCTTTTCACAGGGTCACTGAATGCCATCATGGGGCTCCACCTTCATGGCCTCGTTTAACACCATCACACCGGGGCCTGGGCTTCAAGATATATATTTTAAAGAGTCACAAACATTCAGTCCATAACACCTCCAGTGAAAAATAATTATGTGATAGTTTAGAAGAGTAAAACACAAGAAAGCGTAAGTGTTCTTGTTTAGTTTTAGGGTTTGGTACAGATTGACATTATATTACAAAGAAAAAATTAAAAAATAAATGGAGGTCATGCATTGATCAATGATGTCGGTCAGTTATGAGCTACAATTTATATGATTTATGATTAATCCAATTTTGTGAGCCTGTGGAGAACTGGAATGGAAGAGAAAAAGAGGGAAAGGAGAAAAAGAAAGAAACATTTGTCATATTGAGATATCCAAATGTCCAATTGAGACATCATTTGATTCACAAAAGAATATTGTTCATATTTAAGCTTACGTATCATTTACCAGCTTATCTCCAAATAATTTCCAGGCTATGTAGTATATTTTGTCTTATAAGTTTGGTAAGTATTTGTAATTGTTAATTTTTATTATGTGTTAATTATCTAACAAATTTTCACTGTGAACTTGAGGTAAAAAAACACATAAAAAAGAATGTTCTGTCTCAATCAAATAAGTAAAATTGGAACAATTCAAAGTAAAGATCTGTAGACATAGCCTTTAAGTTCTCAAAAATTATAAAGCAATTGTTCTACATGAAAAAAAAATTATTATTGGAGCATCCTAATTCACTATGTGGATCATGTAATTAGTGATTTTCTTTCCCTTAACACTCCATATTTATATCAAATAACCAAATGATGTTTATCATCATTTTCTCATTAAGAAGATAATTTTTCCTTGCAGGTATAATTTCCCCAAAAAGTGTTAAATTAATTGTGTTTTAGGTTTTGATTTGCCTTGATAGGATTTGATGTATATCCTTTAAAAATAAAATAATTTAGTTTTTTATGTTTTACTGAAAGGAACTAATATAAAATTTGCATGTATATTAGCCATATGACTTCATAACAAATTCTCTCAAGGTGTGGTGGCCTAGAACAACAATCAATATTTTTTTGATTTCTCACAGTTGTGTTAGGTCAGGAACTTGGAAGTGGCTTATCGGGATGCTTCTGGCTTGGGGAGGGGACATAAGTTTGCAGGGAAGAGGTCAGCCAGAATTGCAGTTACTAATGACTTAACTGGCTTGGCAGCACATAACTTCAAGAGACAATTCTCAAATTTCAGGAATTTTATAAGTATCTGCTAAATATGCCATTATTAAAATTTTGACTATATAAATCAGGCTCCATGGCATACACCTGTATTCCCAGTACTTGGGAGACTGAGACAGGAGGATTGCAGGTTCCAGGCCAGCCTCAGCTCAGCAACCTAGCCAGACTTTGTTTCAAAATAAAAAATAAAATAGGGCTGGAGGTGTGGGTTGAAGATAGAATGCCCCTGGATTCAATCCCCAATGCCAATAAAAAAGAACCCTACATAAACTTATAATTTAATAAATTATATTTAAAACAAAAGTAATAAATATTTAAAAACTATTTTATTATGTTTTTCCTATCTTCTATGTTTTGGGGGTTATTTGCTTCTTTTGTGTCTGCCTTATGGAAGCACCGTATAGAGTAGTATGCTGCCAGGCATCTCTTGTTCACCCCACACCTATGACATCACATTGGTAGGTTGAAATTGCCCGTGCTGAGAACATAACAACAGAAAGGGGTGAGTGCTACAAATCAGGCTTAATTCATCATTGTGTTAATTGCTTTGACTTAAGAAATGATGCAGAAAATTTTAATAATGCAGATTATATTTAAAAATGTATTTTGACCAGAGAGCTGTTATAGTGTCAATAACATTTTTTTAAATAAGGAAAAATTCTTCCAGCATTCAAAAACTCTTTTCTAATTCAGCAAAGAAGTCATTCAAGCTACTGATCAGCTGCAGTGCCAGCATATGCCTTTGTTTTTTTTTTTTTTACTTCTGTCTTATTTGTTAAGGTAAACAAAAATATTAACCAGCATTGACATAAGAACTACATTTTTTCACCATGGTCTGAATGACTTCTTTGCTGAATTGACTAGTAACCAAACCCTTATTCAAAACCTGATTTGTAACACTGTTGTTGGCAATAAATTATAGAAACTGATAATGAATTTTGAAAGAAATAAGAAGTCATGCTGAAGTACAAGTGTATAGAATTTATAATAAAGAATATTATGCATTTATCATCATTGATAAATTTTGTTCCACATATTCTTTTGTGTTTTTATTTTATTTATTTATTTATTTATTTATTTATTTTGTAGCACTAGAGATATAGCTCTATCACTGAGCTATATCTCCAACCAGATTTTATTTTTAATTCTGAAACAGATTCTCATTAAGTTGCCAAGGCTGGCCTCGAACTTGTGGTCTTTCTGTCTCAGCCTTCCAAGTGCTGGGATTACTGACCTGTGCCACCTGGAAGCTTCTACATAGTCTTTATAAGAAACATTGTGTTGAATTGCCCTAAAGTGAGTGAGCCAAGAAAGGAAGAACCAGGTGGAAACTATATACTTTTCATGATCTAGCCTTAGAACTCACAAAACATCTTTCTTTTTCATGAAACAAATCTAAATCTAGGGCTGTTCTCAATGAACGGTTAGTTAGATGCAGGTCACTAAACCTGGGCACATACCTT
>PVJS01054171.1:0-13051 GCA_004027185.1 Glis glis
CTCCTCCTCCTCCTCCTCCTCCTCCTTCTCCTCCTCCTCCTTCTTCTTGCTATTGAGTTGTATGAGTTCCTTATATACTTTGGGTTTAACCTCTTATCGGATATATGAATTGCAAATATTTTCTCTCATTCCATGGAATAACTTCATTTTGTTGCTTATTCCCTCTTCTGCGCAGAAACTTTGTAATTTGATGTCATTCCATTTGTTTATTTTTGCTTTTGTTGCCTGTGCTTTTGGAGTCATATCTAAAAAAAAAAATTGCGTTGCTAAGACCAATGTCATGGAGCTTTCTCCTGTTTCTTTGAGGTGTCTTATGGTTTCAGGTCTTACATTTAGATCTTTAATCCATTTGAGGTTATTTTTGTGTATGGCATAAGATAAAGACCCAAATTCATTCTTTTGCATGTGGATATACAATTTTCCCAGCACCATTCATTGCGGAGACTATCCTTTACCCACTGTGCATTCTCAGTGCCCTTGGCAAAGATTAGTTGCCCTTGTCAAAGAGAGTTGAACACAGAAATCTAGGTCATTTCTGGGCCTTCTGTTCTGTTCTACTGATTTTCAAGTCTGTTTTTAATGCCAATACCTGTTTCGATTATTATAGTTTTATAATATAATTTGAAATGAGACTCATTCTTCTTGCTCAAGATTGCTTTCATTATTTGTGTGTGTGTGTGTGTGTGTGTGTGTGTGTTTGTGTGTGTGTGTGTATGTATCTCTATACATTTTATGATTATTTTTTCTATTTCTGTGAAAAATGCCAATGGGATTTTTAATAGAGACATAGGAACTGTGCCTTTCTTGGCACTGTATCCTTCCTTGGGGAAGGGTGACATGGGTAAAGTGCAACTGCTCGTATCCTCCTCAGTGTCTCTATTTTCAGACTTTATGATCCACGTGTGCTGGAACTTCCCTGTGAACTCCTGGACTCCCACGAAGGTACTCTCATCCATGGGTAGTTGTCTAAGTCAATGCTTCTTCAGGGGCTGACAGAAAGTTCCTCTTCTGCCACCCTGCTAAGCCCCCCTCCAAATAAAACTCTTAATTTGAGTTTGATGTTCCCTCATGAGTAGATCACAACTGTACCTTTTGGGCAGGAATTCTACAAAAGTAATACCATATCCTTCTCAGTGCATCAAACAGAGGCACATGGTGTTAGCTTATCCAATTACTGGTGATATTAATTTTGATGACTTGGTTAAGATAGTAGCTGCCAGGTTTCTCCACTATAAAGTTACTATTTTTGCTTTCTTAATAGGTATTTTGAGACTACATAGGCACCCTATTTCCCATCAAATTTTCACCCATTAGTTTAGCACCAGTTGATAACTGATATATCAATTAATTATTACCTTGATCTATGTCAAATGGTGACTTTTCTGACTTTATGATTCCTCACTCATTTCTCTTCTGGCAGTCTACTATAAGCGCAAGCCTCTTTCCTCTTCCATTAATTTATTCGTCCACTTATTTATGATATCAGTATGGACTCATGGATTCTCATTTTATTCCATGGAAGACCCTCAGAGGTTGGCTCCTGTGTCCTTTGGACATAAGGTCATCATTATCTAAGGACTTTCTTACTTTCTGGTACAGTAAGATGTCTCAGGCTCATCTTACCCTTTCTCTGCTCTGGCCCAGAGTCAGCGAGTTCTTGAAGGTGTCTAATTTCCCTAGTAGAGAAAAATATTTACAAAGTTATGTCTGAGTATGTGTGTACTGTTACTGGAGGGGGAGACAGTATTCCTTTCAGGCCTTCTCAGTAACAGAGTTAAGAGAATATGTTTGAGAGTGTATATTTATATCCGTTTTTTTTTTTTTGGTGTGTGTTACTGGGGATTGGACCCAGGGGCATTCTACCTCCGAGCTACACCCCCAGCCCCATTTTATTTTTTTATTTTGAAACAGGGTCTCACTAAGTTGCGGAGGGCCTCACTAAGTAGTTGAGACTGGCTGCAAATCTACGATCCTCCTGTCTCAGCCTCCCAAGTACTGGGATTACAAGTGTGCGCCACCATGCCCAGCTTATCCATTTCTCTCTATATTAAAAAGCATGAATTTGAACTGGGCTTGATGGCTCCTACCATCCTCAGTTCTGTGCTCAATTCTAGAATATACCAAAAGTAGTTTTAGAATCCTCAAGATATCCAACAGAAGTCAGAACTCGAGATCTTTTGTCCCACACAGGCTCCACCCAAAGTGTTTTCCATTTTAGTTGCTGGCAACTCCCCAAACCCTGGAATCACCCTTGAGTCTTCATTCTCTCTCATACTGCACAGCTCATCTGTCGGGAAGTTCTATGGCTCTGCCTTTAAAATATATTCACAATCTGACTACTTCCCGCCACCTCCACTGTGACCAGTCACCCCCGTCTAAGCCACCACCATCATCTTGGACATAAGACTTCTCCCAACTGGTCCCCCTGCCTGTACCCTTGAGTCTTAATCGGTTTATTGTCAACATGGCAGTAGGAATGGTGCTTTTAAAATGTAGATCACTCCTCTATTAAAACCCTGCAATGACTCCCTATAAAAGCCAAAGTCCCTTAAACGGCCTACAGAGGCTCTACAGGATCAGGGCCCCTATAACTTTCTGACCTCATCTCATTCTCCTGTACTGCCTCGGCTCACATTACTCCTCTTTTTCCAACTTTCTGAGGGATGGGCCACAGTAGCATATCTGATTGATCATGACTCAGGGGGGGAATAAGAATTGCTCAGTGTAGTTATCAATAGACTTGGGTGGGGCAACCTCTGTAAGAGTGGGAAGGAAATCTTAGAGAGGAGAAAGACATTTGACTTTCTGTAAAGTTTTAGTTAAAATCCACTTATATGGAGTTGTTCGAGGCGTAGATCTGGGGACTTTGGGGCTTTCGTGTACTTCTGGGTACTACTAATAGGAGGGGTCCAGAATACAGGCTGATAAGAGCTAGCTCTAGGTCCCGGGGTTAAAAGGAAAATATAGTATTCCCCGTAGATTACCTTGTCAGTTGTCCAACCCAATTCATCAGGATAGGAAAGGGGACGGAAATTCAAATGAGAATCCTGCCCAGGGACAAACATTGTGGATTTATTTATTTATTTACTGGTATTGGAGATTGAACCTCAGGGCATTTTACCTCTGAGATACACCCCTAGACTGATTTTTTTTTATTTCCAAACAGATCTCACTAAGTTGCTGAGGCTGGCCTTAAACCTGCAATCCTCTTGTCTCAGCCTCCCAAGTACTGGGATTATAGGTGTGTGCCACCATGCCCGGCTAACATTGTGGATTTATGCTGTATCATTCTGTAACTTGAGTATATTACACAGAGCACAGAGGCTGCACTTTCCTAACAGCATACCCAGAACTCCAAAGGGATTTGGAAATTTTTATCATCCAATGTCTGCCTCATGTTGTCCATAAGGAACTGTTTCTATTTATAAGGGAACTATCCACTAAGACTGATCAGGCTACGCTGGAGGACAGATTCCATCCCTGAAATTGGCTGCGTCTGTTCTGCTGAGTGAACATTCTGCATGGATGGCTCGGCTATGAATTACCAGAATTTCTCAAGAGGGCAGCAAGTTGCCTTCTGTCTCCACTCAGCAAAAGACCCAAGTCATTACAGGATACAGTGAGTTGCCCAGAAACCATCAGTACCCAGAAGATCTAGGGGGCCACAGTGATGATTAACCTCAGAGATGAAGCCTTCAAGAACTTCTTCCCTAGATCAGACCCCACACACTGTAGCCTCAGCAACCTAGTGAGACCCTGTTTCAAAATGAAAAATAAAACAGGGCTGGGGATGTAGCTCAGAGGTAGAATGCCCCTGGGTTCAATCCCTAGTAAAACACACACACACACACACACACACACACACACACAGCCCTAGCTGTAGGCAGGAGCCAGCAAGTTCAGACTTTATTACTCAATGTTAGGAAAAAGACTTCAGCGGGTACCTATTATGTGTTAAAGCACAGTGCTGGGCACGGCAGGGGTACAAGATGAAAATGTATGATCTCTATTATTAGAGATAAAACATGGACAATAATAACTGCAATGTAGGTGAAAAAGAGATGTGGATACACTCATGTTTAGAAGAGACAGGGCACTTGGCTAATGGAAGGGGGTCTGTTGGTTGTCCTTGGTGGATCAAGGAAGGAAAGAAGGTTGGAGCCTTGGATGTCCAGCTTAGGAACCTTCTTTTTCTTTTATTTTCCCTCCCCCCTATCTTTCCTTCCAAACACTTTACATCTTTAAAAGTCTTCAGTAGAAAATTGAAGATAAGAACTGTTCTCTGGGGAGACTCATCAGGTAGCAATGGAATTTGTGGCAGTCAGAATGGAGAGACAGAGACAACAGATATCGGGGACATAATTCAACAGGTCCAGTCAACTACCGACTGTTTTGGGGATCAGCAATAAGGACGAGTCAAAGGTCACTTGGAAAATATTGCTGTCATTTAAGAATAGGGTCCCCAGGAGGGTGACAGAGGAAGTTTGACAGATCTATGATGTATGGTTCTGGACACACTGGAAAGCGAGTGAAGCTACCTGACAGGCTGTTGGAAACGTGGGACCAAGGCCCTGGTGAGAGGTCTGCACTGTCAAAGCCATGATGTGAGAATGTTCTGCATGCCAATGAGAGCTGAGACCAAGAAAAAGGATGAGATCACCAAGGGAGAGAGGGGGGCAAGAGCAGAACCTTAGGGAATGCTCACAGTGAGGACAAGAAAAAGCAGCAACGTCATCATCAAAGGCAGCAGAGTCAGAGCATTAATCTGAGGACCAGCAAACTGTAACAAAATAAAGGAAGAAAGAGGACCAGGAGGGAGCAGGTGATCACAACAGGCATGCTACACAGAGGTCAAAAGGACGGGACTTGAGGAAACCCAGGGGGACTTGGAGGAGCAGGGTCACCAGACTTCTGGTGGGAGCAGAAATCAGAGGTTTCGAGTGCAAGGGTTCAAGAGGGGACAAATGGGTTATTCAATTCCCACCCATGGGTGTCCATCTGTCTTTACAGTTTGCCTCTTTTTCTTCCTTCCTGAACTCACCATCTGTCCACTTTCACTGCTGTGTGCAAGCTTATAAAGACTCTTCAGTTTAAGGATTCAATAGATACTGACAAATATTGACAAAAGTAATGAGTGAGTCCCCCTAAGAAATTGCAGGCTCCTCAGAGGGTTAGTGTTTGCCCAGATTTTGTTCCCCAGGTAAAGATACTGACACAATGAAATGTAGTTGTTTATTTTCATAGACTATGAAGTCAGACAGATCTCCTTGCCCCCTACCATTCACTAGCTATAATTTCTCTAAATGTCAACTGCAAAAAGGGTCTAATAGTCACCACCTTATACAACTGTCATGAGGACTAAATAGGATACTGTACATGGTGTCTGGTACATAGTTAGGGCTCAATGAACTATCTTTTTTATTATATCATGGGAATATTGTTGTTAAGGGCTATTTATTTCAGAAAAAATACATATTTATTATTGGTAGAGACAATAAGGAACAGAAAAGAAGCACAGGAGTTTATGTTCTCATTAGGTAAACCCAGGCTGACATAGACGAAATAATGAAAGAGCACCGGGCAAGCGGTGAGGCAGCATCTACAGATGACATGGAAAACTGGGAAGAGATGGCGATCACTGGAGACTTGAAGCGGAGATGAGATTAATGCTTTAGTCAGGACGCAGACAAGGGATGTGTAAGAGAGTACTCTAGATGATGGGTGAGGGTGTAAATAAAAAAATGCCTATGTAGGTTTGGGGTCACTTATGAAACCAGCATACTGAAAGTGGGGGACAACCAGCTACCTAGTTTGGAGCCCTGTTAAGACTTTGGTATGGCAGCAGCTCTCACAATTGGGTGGAGCCTGGGCTGTTTGTCGGAAAGTCCATGCGAGATTCTAAGAAGGTGCGAGAAGCAGGGTAAGAATTACATGAGAAGGTTGGAGAAGCTCAAGTCTCCACGATGAACCAGAGAGAGGGGTCCAAGGACCAGGGCAGAAAGACTAGGAGGAGAGACTGACTTCACATGGCAGAGTCAGGTAGGCCGTCTGAAAACCACTGCTCATACAGGGTCCCAAAGACCAAATAACTTACTGCATGCCAGCCAGGATTAAAAGCCAAAGACTCGTTCCAGACTGGACTTGCTCCTAATGAGCCATTGGGCCTGGATCTGAGTCTGTAGACAGCACTGAGCATCACGCGGGCCAGAGCAGGAGCAGAGCATCCAGGGGTCCGAGACACATTGAGAGTGTACGTGTGCACCAGCGAGTAATGGCATCTGAAGCCTTTCTGGGTATCCCAGGGACACTAAAGCTTCCTAAACACTCTGCAGATATAGCATCATTCTTTTGACACCTCTAGGCTCTGCAAAACTACACAATCTAATGACATTTAGTGAGAAACCTTCTTAGAATTCAAGCGTGTTTAGCCATTTCAAGTCTGCAGCAGAATATGGCATTAAATGATGAAGTTTCCTTACCAAATTAAGAAGGCTAACCATTATATTCACAGAGGAAAGAAAAACACATTTTGATATGATTCTTTTGAAACTGGTGATCGACTTCCCAAACATCTGCACTGAACAGATATGATACTGAGAAGTGTTGGGGGGGCAGTCACAGAATAGGCCTGCTAATGTTATTTGCTGATCCCAATTAATAAGATGTACACTTGTAAAGTATATAAGTATAATCCAGGTTTAACATAATAATCTCTTGGGTTTAACCTAAAATACTGTTGGTTACTGGCAAGTTATATTCTTAAAAATGTTCATTCTCATAATGAAAAGAACACATCAATGTTTAAACATCAATATTTTGCAGTTTGCTCACCCAAGTTTTAAATTTTTCTCAAATATATGAAGTCAAGAATGTCATTACCAGGGGCTGGGGATGTAGCTCCGTGGAAGAGCACTGGCCTTAGCATGCACGAGGTCCTTGGTTCAATCCCCAGCACAGGAAAACCAACCAACCAACCAACCAACCAACCAACCAACCATGTCATTATCATCAGTACCTAAGTTAAGAAAAAGGTATATTCCCAAAGTTCATGAGTAACTTAGGTACTTGGAAATTCCCAAGTACTTTCTCACAGGTTTAATGCTAAGTTCTGAGGTTCAACCGTGCACTTAATCCATGGTGGTGATTGACTTCCTAGAGCGTATAATATCCCAGGTGGCATAATACTTTGCACATGGTGCTCTTAGGAGTTTGTGGAGCAAGAGATTTAATGAATCAACAAATAAACAAAGTAAAGGCCTATGCCATTCTGAAAGTAAATAATAAAAACAAACTATCATATAAATTTATTTTAATGTCCTCTGAGTTCTCACTTGGTTGCCAAGAAGAATGTCTCCTACGGGTTGGCCTCTAACTTTGGTGGATGAATTTCTCTCCCAGCTATAAAAGAAATCTCAAGTAAAGTATCAGCTATCCTTGACATTTTCTTACATCCAGTGGAGAGTTCCTATAAAGAAAGTTAGAGGGGTGAAGGAAGGGGATGAGGAGAAGAAGGAAGAATGCAAGTGCCTGGGACACTTGGAACAGAGACTGTCATTTAGGGTTGTGGACCAGCCAATCCTGTTATCACCTGTTCAGCCTCAGCCTGACTGAAGCAAGGTGGGAACGGAGACTGGAGTGGGAAGGGGTCTACGCAGCATCTGTGATGGGGAAAGCAGGGCCAACACTGTAGAAAGAAGTCCTCCTGTGCAAGCTTATGTAACCCGCTGTTCACCCAACCATAAAGCACGATAGCAGAGTGCAAGGACCCTGCAGCCAGGCTTTCTGGGTTCAAGTCCCAGCTCCCTACTTAATAGCTATGCAATATCAGACTAGGTACTTAACCTTTCTTTAGCTCAGAAAATGGGGATAATAAGAATACCTTAATCCTATTAGCAGGATTAAATAAGTAGCTGGGACATCCTAAGGGCCATATAAGTGTTAACAAACACATCAGGCACATGCATATTGCTGATTACACATTATGCATATGGTGATTAAAAACATGTTTAACCTTGAAAACTACAGGCTTTCCTGAGGACTAAGGACAAGAGGAAACGAGATGGGTATTGTTTTATTAAATGCCAATAAAAATCATAGCATTATCTTCAATCATGCTATGGCGACTGTTTCACCTCAAAAGAAAAAAAATAGTGCTGGGAGTGGTGGCTCATACCTGTAATCCTAGTACTTGGGTGGCTGAGACAAGAGGATCTCAGGTTCGAGACCAGTCTCAGCAACTTAATGAGACCCTGTTTCAAAATAAAAATTAAAAAATGCTGGGGGTGTAGCTTGGAGGTAGAATATGCCTGGGTACAATCCCCAGTACCAAAAATAAAAGAAAAAAAATTATATCTAATCTTTGTGCCAAATCACCACCTGGAAATAGGTGGTATACTTCACAGGAATTCTTAAATGCTACTACAAAAAACAAGAACGTCTTATGGAAATTATTTTAAGAATGTATTTTTCTTCTGATAATAAGGAAGAGTATAAAATGCATCTTTTTTTTGACAGCACTGTCCTAAGGAAAAAACTATTCAAAATAGATTCCATTAAAGAGCACATTTCATTTCACTAAGTGAAATAAGGTCATCCTTTTTAATTTCAGAAATGTCTTTGCCCAGACAAATGACAAATGTCATTTGGACCTTTGGTGCATAAATTGCAATAATTTTTTAGACACAAACTTCAGGGTCGAGCTGCCACGTCTACATGCTTCCTTTCGTGGTCTGCCAGCGCGGAGTTACTAGGGAGCGTGATGGTTAGATGAGAAAGGTTACGTCATATGGAGGACTGTGTGCTTAGGGATGGTTGCCTTTGCCGGCAGTCAAGGATCAGCGTAGCTGTCATTTCCTCCTTTACTACAGGATTTTCTTTTAAGTAAATGAAAGATTGGTTTATATTGTGCATTACCTTATTATCTTGCTTGAGTATAGAGCAAAGTTCAGAATGCAATATTCAGATCTAGGGAACACCTAGATGTAGAGATGGTCCCTGTTTACAGAGTCTCTAATAGAAAAGACTGACATCTTGGTTTCCTACCAGGTCACAGGACCCAAAGAAGCACTGCTATCTTTTGCTTCAAAACCCAAGCTGCTGATGCTATGCTAATGGGTCTCTGGGTTCTCTCATCCTCTGCAGAGCAATCTAATTAAACAGCAACATCTGCAAACCCAGAAAGGTGACAGAATGTGTTAGATTGGATCAGAAAGTGGGAAACCACTAAATGTACTCAGAATGCTTAAACCAATAGAACCAAGCAATCGAGCAGGAATTCTTTATACTACTGAAGTGTTTTACCAAGGAACCATCAGAGTCCTTATAATGTAGTTAATATTTATACATGCAAATAATGCATTCTTTTCATTATACCCTGAAACATGCTATAAAGACACGGCATGATATTGTGGAAACTGCTCAGGCTCTGGAGTATGAAGACTTGGTTCAAGTCTAGCCCCACTCTTTTATAAACTGGGTAACAAGGGATTAGAATAGTAATACCTGCTGTACTTCATAGAATTTTTGAGAAAATCAAATGAGTTGGTGACTTGTAAATATTTTGTTAACTATTATGGCCTTCCAGATTTTATTTTTAAAATTTTATTATTATTTTTATTGGGTTTTTTTGGCGGTACCGGGGATTGAACCCAGGGGCATTCTACCTCCAAGCTACACCCCAGCCCTATTTTTATTCTTTATTTTGAAACAGGGTCTCACTAAGTTGCGGGGGGCCTCACTAAGTAGCAGAGGGCCTCACTAAGTAGCTGAGGTTGGCCGCGAACCTGGATCCTCCGGTTTCAGCCTCCCAAATACTGGGATTACAAGTGTGCACCACCACATCCGGCCTTATTGTTATTTTTTTAAGAGACAGGGTCTCACTATTTTGCCCAGGCTGGCCCCATGACCTCCTGTGGTCAAGCTGTCTTCCTGCCTCAGCCTTCCGAGTAGCTAGGATGATGGGCAAACAACCACTCCCAGCTTCAGATTCTATTTTTTTATTATTATTACCTTTGGCTGTTTATTTAGTACATTAATCAGTATTGATCTTAAACAGGGTATACTGATAAATCAATTGCACATGTATTGAGTGCTGACTTTTTTTTTTTTGGTACTTGGGATTGAACCCAGGACCATTCTACACCTCCAGTCATTTTATTTTTTAGTTTGAAACAGGGTCTCACTCAGTTGCTGAGGCTGGCCACAAACCTGCAATCCTCCTGTCTCAGCCTCCCCAGTACTGGGATTATAGGCATGCACCACCATCTCCTGCACTGAATGCTGAGCTTTGCAAATCATTGATCTAATAGCATGAAGCCCTGGGAAAGTTAAACATGACCTTCAAACCCTGCTCCAATCTACAGAACTAATTCCACACTCTAGAAAAGGCTAAATGTTTACCCATTTTTACATAGAAGGGAAGAGTAGTAAGAAATTGGAACCCTGCACATCTATATTAGCATTTAAATCAATATTTTATCTGAGAATATGTTAGGCAGCAGGATTATTTAAGTTAATGTTATCTACTTGAAATATTTGTTTAAAGTGCAGGCTGGCATCAAAGTATTTAATATGGTTTAGATCAAGGGATTAGACTTTGTGGCTTAATAGAAATAAACTTCAAAAGGCACTTTTGACAAAAGTTAATATAAATGGGATATATAAATGTAAAATATGATTTTTGTCTCAAAGGAATAGTTAAGCAGCAAATACAAATCTGTTCTGTGTCTCAGTGGGAATTAGGTATTCAAAGGGGGAGGTAACTCCTTTAATAAACCATGGAGCTACTCTTTCTCTCTCTCTCTCTCTCTCTCTCTCTCTCTCAATGGCTATCAGTATAAAGGAATGAGGAACAATTTGATTAAATTTGAGCATGTGAGTAATTAACTCAAAGCAAGGAAATCTGATAGGGGCCTTTGAATATGGAGTCTTGAAAAGAAAAGAAAAATGCTACTTTGGGGCATTTTGTGCCTGGGACAAGTCCACAGGCAGGTGAGTGGCGGCACTCCTAAGAATTCTTGTCTGACTCAAGGGGTGAGACAGGGTATAGCAGTGAGAGGAGAAAGCCCAGGCTTCCGGTCCTTTCCTTTCCCATTCTTCTTTCTCTTACTGTTCAATAGAGCTTTTTGCCCTATTAATCCCACGTCAGCGCTGTCTCCTTCTCCTCTATGTTTGGGTCTTACTGACATAGTTTATTTTCAGGGCAATAATTTTTGGCATATTAAGGCACAAACTGTTAGGAGGGAGAGGAATGGCTAATAGTTGATGTCTATATATCTGTAATGCATGTACTACTTTTTTGGGGGAGACAGGTCATATTTCACCCAATTTTGTGAGTTCTAAAGTTATGTCATTAGTATGGCAAGTACACACAGTGATCATCTACTCAGATCTTACTGGCGATGATCTAACACCATCCAGGAAGCCCTGGAAAGAAGATTTGTGGGATTTTAAAGGCGTTAGAAGAATATGTGTGTGTGTGTGTGTG
This sequence comes from Glis glis, assembly GCA_004027185.1. Lineage (NCBI taxonomy): Eukaryota > Metazoa > Chordata > Mammalia > Rodentia > Gliridae > Glis > Glis glis. The sequence continues at coordinate 11,486 of PVJS01054171.1, forward strand.
TGTGTGTGTGTGTGTGTGTGTGTATAAAATTAGAAAGGCTAGTCAAAATATCTTTGGCATCCTATTAAGAAAAAAATAAACTCCTTGGCACAGTGTCCAATATCACATTCACCACTTACTTGTTTTCTTTTCTCAAATGTTTCTTAAATTTAAGTTATCATTATGAGAAGATCATACTTCCTTTGAGTGCAAGGAATCTATTTCAGTAGCATTTTCCAGAGCACCTAGCAATGAACCAGGCAAACAAAGAAACTGCAAAATAGTTAAAGAAATAAAAGGAATATGTGTTTTCTTTGGGCAAAACAAATGATCTAAATAAAAATCCTTATTTCATTAAAGAGTCCTTTAACCAACCAGCATATGAGAAAAATATCTTTAATATATGTGCGCATACCATACCGCAATGTATCTTCATCAGACCACCTTCCCTTTGTTTAATGCTGCTCATTCCTAAAGTGCTTGCAGCTTAACCATGGCGCTGTCGCTTCCCTCGCCCTGGTGCAGGAGCACCTGAGGTCTCCTGTCCTCAATTTACAGATGAGAAATTGAGACAGCACCAAGTTATGTATCTTCCTTTGTTCAACAAGCCAGGCACTTTTCAGGGTGCGAGATCTACAGAGATGAGCAAGACGTTGCTGCCCTTAGAGATCTTACTCAGTATGCTTGTAAATATCCAATGACCAGCTCTAAGCCTAGGTTCACCGTGAATGGATGAATTAATATTTTCCTTTAACAAATAAGACCAGTGAAACAACCAAGTCCTACGTTGGGACTCTACCCATTTGTCAATAATATGAGTGCTTTCTTTGCTAAATCAATGAATAGTTTTCAAATACCAGAAGAATATTTTCTCATTTTTTTGGTGTTACCCACAATGCAATGGCTACAGACAATAAATTATGAACATATTCTCCGCCACTTTCTAAGTCTAAATAATCAAAACAATAAGCTAAGCACTGATCTGCAGTGTTTGCTGATTTCAGGGGTGTAAATAGTGCTACAATAGCCAATTGCAAGCTATCAGCATGAAATCACTGAACTCAGATTGGGGGAAAATGCACAGCAGCACCCGGTATGTAGTTTTTCCACCATTCAGATATAATAGATGTAAATGGTCTCAGACATGGATAATCATGAAATGATTGGTTTTAAATATTTATCATTTTTAAATATACTTTTATAATTTTTTAATACAACTTAATTGTAAGATTATGCAATTTAATTTTAATAATTTCTGCACTTTAAAATGAGTTCATAAAATGTAACTCAGAGAATGGGAGAAAATAAATGCAAATCATATATCTGATGAGGTATTGATATCCAGAATATATAAAGAATGAACTGGGTATGGTGGTGCATGCTTATAATCTCAGTACTTGGGAGGCTCAGACAGGAGGATCACAGGTTTGAGGTCAGCCTCAGCAACTTAGCAAGACCCTCAACAACTTAGTGAAACCCTGTTTCAAAATAAAAAACAACATAGAGCTAGTGTAGCTCGGAGGTAGAATGTCCATGGGTTCAATCCCCAGTAACACACACACACACACACACACACACACACACACA